>VYZT01074338.1:0-23958 GCA_013400735.1 Pomatostomus ruficeps | reverse complement strand
CCCAGGGAAGTGGTCACAGCAACAATCCAGTTCAAAAGGCATTTGGACAACGCTTTCAGGCCCATGGTGGGATTCTTGGGGCTGACCTGTGCTGGGTCAGGAGTTGGATGGTGACGATCCTTGGGGATCCCTTCCAACTCAGGACATTCTACACATTTATGATTCTATGATGCCATGATTCACTGCAAATGGATGTGATGGGTTTGCATTAATTGAAAGGAGAAGTACAAGTGGCAACTGCCACAGCACTCTAGAAAGCGTTATGAAGGATGGATTTAGATAACTTCACCAACCCCGAAGCAAGCAAATTATGTTAGATATCCTGAGTTCCCAGAGAATGAGTGCCTTAACTTGTTTTCTCAGCTCCCTAAGGCCTTCTCAAAATGAAGTAAAATCCATTCAAATTCTTCATCTGGCAAACGGTTAGGGTAGCTTATTGTATATGAACTGTTTCAACTTTTGTACAATTCAGTGCTATTTGTCCTCTCAAATTCTTTATTATTGCTAAGAATATTGCCACAATTTAGAAGAAAAAATGGAAAAGAGGCAAGAGATCACAACTAGTAATAGAAGCAACCTTCCTGATGAAACTTTGTCTTCTGTAATGCATCTGCAAAATCTTGTACTAAGGTTTAGATTACTCAGTTACTGAAAAAACCCTCAAGTGCTTTGTTCTTTCCAGGTGCTGTACTTTGTCTGAGCATTTGCTCTTTTGCTATTGTGCTTCTGGGTTCTCCTTTTATTTCTACCAGCCATACCAGAACAGCATCAAAGATATGAAAAATTTACATTTTTACATGAGGGCTCCAGTATACCTTTTTTCCTCAATTAATGCAAACCCGTAAAAACATTTTAAGAGCGCCCGTGCTAGGAAAAAAGCCACCACCAGTTGTTTTGCTGCCTCGTTTCTTTAAATTATTGTATGATTTTCCAAATTTCTTAAAGATCTGTGTTTTACATCGGCAAGTAATGCATGGACATAAAATGGCATACAATCAATGCATAGGCAATATAATATTTATATTGCTGTGTACCGATTTCCTTTCCATTGCTGAGGCTGCAGATGGGACTGCAGGTACACTGCACTGCTCTGACTGTTTAAGCTAATTAGTAAAATAGTCTGCTACCAATTAATCTTAGAAAAGGGAAAAAAAAGCAATGTAGGAGTGAAAGTGCTCAAGTACCATCAGGAAATAATAATAAATATATTTCTAACTTATTTAAATAGCTAAATGTAGTGGGTCTGGCTGGGATGGAGTTAACTTTCTTGGTAACAGCCTTTATGATGCTGCATTCCAGATTTGAAACTAAAACAGTGCTGATCACAAACCATGGTTTTGGCTGTTGCTGAACAGTGCCTGCACAGTGTGAGGCTTTCTCCATTGCTCAGTCTGCCCCTCAGTGAGGAGGCTGGGGGTGGGCAAGAGGTCAGGAGGCAACACAGTCAGGGCAGCTGATCTGAACTGACCCACGGGATATCCCATTCCATATTACATTGTGCTCGGTAATAAAGCTGAGTATGTTTGTCTGCCATGGTGGCCATTGCCTGGAGACTGACTGGCACCAGTCTGCCTGTGGGAAGTAGTGACATTGTCATTGCAACAATTGTTTTCTTCTTTCCTTCACTGTTTTTAACTCACCCCAAGATTTTCTCCCTTTTTCTCTTCTGATTCTCTCTCCTGTCTCACTATGGGAAAGTGAATGAGCTGCTACACAGATGCTTAGCTGCTGGCTGGGAGCAAATCACAACATAAATTAATATCAAACCAGGGATCCCATAAATTAAAATCACCATTCTAAATGGAATCACAAAATTTCTTAAGGCATATCTCTTTTTTGCAAATGCATTTGATCTGTAAATTTTAGCATTCTAAAATAAAATAAATACAGTTAAAACTCCTTCAACTTGAGAACAGTAAAGGAAATTATAAGTTCAGGTTCAGTTTGAGAAACCATTTACAACTTGCAATATTGGATTTCTGAACCCATTTTTAAAAATTAAAATGGGCATTTCTACATTAAATAAAAGCCCTACTGGGAAGAATTCATGAAGTGCTAATAATATGCCTTTGAAAATGATTAATTTACAGGTGAAAGGATAAATATGTATTAGAACTAAGGAAAGAGAATCAGGGATGGAAAGGGAAGTGTTGCCAAACCTACACTGTTTTGCAGTTATAGTCACCTAAGAACTCTGTTCCCTTTAGTCCAATTCTTGGTGCTTGAGTTAGTTTATTCCTCTAATAAGTATTAGAGTTTCTAGTGTTATGAGGTCATCTCATGTTACTAGGAACTCTATAAACATTGCAGCACTTTTAAAAAATGTTGGCTTGTACTTTTAAACCAGGTTCTCCATGTTGGTAGGAGGCCCTGAGCAAGTACTAGTTGACGGTTGTGAAGTACCAGATGTTACCAGAGCTTTGATTTTGATTTCAACAGTTTCTCAAAATACACTTTTGTTGTTGCCAGTACTCCTGCTTTTCCCAGCAATACAAAACCATTTATGACTACTGGCACTTCAAAATGTACACGGTCACAGCTACAAGTTGGTTTGAGGAAAGTAGTGCTTGGCATACTAGCCCCTTTTCTAAGTACAGAAACATGTTTGCTTTCAGAAAACCTAGAAGGGTCAGGGCACCCTCCCCCAATAGAAAAACTTTGTTTCCAGTTGGAAGTGGATTAATACATGTTAACAAACAGCCATTTTAATCTGTGATGTCATTATACAGATGTTTACAACTGAAGAAAATATTCTTGGGACCTACTTTGATTAAGATACGGGTCTATCACAATGTTTGTGTTTAAGCAACTGAATATTAGAAACCTATTCCAAGTGCGTCACTTGGAAACCCATGAGTGTTTTCCAGACAGAGAAAGGGTAGGAGGAATTTTCCACCACAAAGGTTTTCTTTTTCCAGTTTTTCCATACTGAGACAGTCCAAGAACTTGTCTTGGACAATGCTCTTAATTTCTGTGACTATGACAGGAAATGTTTGCCAGAGACTTAAGGAGTGGTTCCAAAACCCAATGGTCCTTTCCAGAATTGTATTTGAAATTAATTTTATGCATTTTACAGATATGAGAGGTGCAAATAGAGACTGCTGTAGAACATCTGTAAGCAAAGTGAAGGTAGGGGGAAAAAAAAGGAGAGACAGAAAGCGACCATTCTGAATAGGATAGCAAATGGAGCTCTAGTAGTGATACAAAAGCAGTATGAAACATGGGCAGAACTGGAAAGCAGGGCTTATGACTTTCCAAAGGAATGAAGACAAGTGAATTGCAAAGGCTGTTTAAAGACAAGAGCAGGCTGATCTAACACAACTTAGTTTTAAACATAAAGACCAGCTTTGTGACCTTGCTAGAAAGATATTTGTTTACTGCTCAGGTCTATGCTGTCAGAGAAAACAGCCTGGTGTGAGTTTTGCTTATACCATCATTTAATTTTACACTTCCTTCCTTATTCAGGAGGTAGTATCAAACATCTGCAGGATATAAGGTGTATTTGTAGCTGTCACACAAAAGGCTGAAAAGGATAAATGAAAGTACACCGTTGGCCTAAGTGTGATGTACTGACCTATGCTACCACGCTTGAAAAAAAATGGTTGTTCTCCCTGAATTTACATGTGTTGATTCTAAAATATCTCTGCAGCTCTCTAAAGGCATGACTCTGTGTTCATTTTATGCTTTTGTAGGAATATGTTATAAAGTATTAAAACTGCAAAGGCAAAAATGTGAAAAGCAGGAAATTTTATAATTAAAGTCACACATGAATCTTTAAACCTACTGCCCCCTGTGCACATGTGCTATGACCACTTTTAATGTCATACCCACCCATTATTTTTCCCACAGTAGGCCTGTTTCATCTAACGTGCCCAATGGATATTGCTCAAGGTACTCTCTCAGGAAGTGGTTTAATATTTTTGTGAAATTGTAAGTCAGTCTTTACAAGCTTTTCAGCCCATCACTCAAGAACCTGGAAGTCTGTAACCAATCATTTCATCTCCAATATGACATTATGTATTTCACAGCTGGAGGAACAGAGAGAAAGTCTTTTGTGGGCAACATATGGGCTCAGCAGTAAATGAAGGGTTCTAATTTAGGACCACCTGACTGCCAGGCATGTGTTCCGACATGATACATTTCTTTCAAATGTGATGAACAGAAGGATGTTCAAACCAGACCAGACTGTAAGCTTGCATCCTGTCTCTGACCTTGGGGAGCCAACAGGACAGTCTCTGAGGACAGGAGAAGCCAGCAGTGATATAAATACATTGTCTTTGTAAATATTGTAATATTTTCAGAAGAATATTCCAATCTTGAGTTGTGTCTGACTCTGAGACTTACTGATACAGAAGTGATGGGGTTTTTTTACTTAATGGCCATCAGTTTTCTTCTATGAATTGATCCTGGTGCTTTTTGATAATATACAATATCTTAAATCCTAGTAAAGTGAGCTGAATTTGTATATGCTCTTTATTGCTATTGTGAAACTGTGGAATCAAAATAAGTACCTGGGATCCGAGGACACAATGTGGAAACCTGTAAAAAATGCTTGCTTACATAATTTCTGGACAGTATGATGGGGAAATTGTCACCTGCAGATAAATTAAAATTTTCAGACCTGAATGGGAAAAAAGACCTTGGTGAAACTGAGATCAATGTTTGTATTCATCATAAAACTATGGGTGCTGAATCTTTTTAAAATTAGAAACTTGATTCACTGTTCTGGCACCTTGCACAGGGAAAAGACAGATAAAGTTACTGGGATAGAAAGAAACACCTAAAAGGGGACAAACCTAGAAAACACCCTTAATTTTTTATTTGCTGTTACTGCTTTCTGCCATTTGGTGCTTCTTTGTCTGGGACCCTGAGGTCAGTTTGAGTCTGGATGCTAGATATTAATATTCATTCAGCATCAGGTCATGCTTTTTGTTGGGATTATTAGGCTGGACACAACTTTACTGAATGCAAATTATTGCTATTACATGAACACATAGCTACTGTGTTTGACCTTGGCTGGTTAAATCCTATCAGAACAGCTCTGATGCACCAGATCTGTGAATTAGTGCAATTATTGCAACATTAACGTACTTAGCACACCTACTCAAAGAGTTTCTTTCCTTTAAATTACTTACTAAGTTTTATATTGAACCTTTTTCAACTGCTAAAGCAAATGAAGCAGGGCTGCTGCAGGCTGCCACTGGTCATATTGGCTCCCTCACTCTGAACAGCATGAGAGTCTCCTTTGGAAAAAAGTTTGTGATGAAAAATGGTGGGAAAATTCAGGTGGTAAAACTTACATTCTGACAACAAGCAGCTTGATACTTCTCGTTTTGTAGCTTTCTAAATATCCATTATGTTTTTTATATTCAGTTGCTTTATTTTCAAATAAGAAGAAAAAAAGATGAATACCAATTCTCTTCTGTTCAATCACAAAAGCATTCTATAGTGTGCTTATTAAAAAACACCGGGACTGTAAACTATGGACATGTCACTATTATATTTTCAGTATTGCAGACAATGGCCTCCTCATCTTGTTTAGCAGTTTCCTTTTGTGGGAAAATGAAACATGCAACAAAGTGTTTTTATTTTTAAGTAATGCTTACTTTGTACAGTTGAAAAAATAAGCAATGCAATAGGGGTGATGTACCAAGCACTTACAATGGTTCCTGCCATGCGTTTTCAAACAAATATGTTAATCCATGCTAATCTGGTTCAGTGCTTTGAAAACTATTATATGGATTTTTTACAGCCCACTTGCCATCCCTGGTAGTATTACAAATGCCCTCCATTGCATACATGCTTTTATTTTATTGCACCTTTAGGCAAAGTTAAAGCAAATAAGAGATAATTATGTTTGATTAAGGTAGCTTAGTGGTATATTTGTGTCAACTAGTTCAGTGTCTATAATTCTTTGTTTTTTGGTTTCATGGAATATGTACAAGGGATAAATAGATCTCAGAAGGTGCTCTGTACTCTGCTCTGGAGATCTACTTTGTTCAATTTAAAAGAAATGATTGCAGTATTATAGAAAAAGAGGAGAGATGTGCACACCTCTGGTGTGTGATTCCCCAAGACTTGAATTACCCCTCAGAGATGCCCATAAGTCCCGATTTATTATACAGAACATGCAGGAAAACCTATGCTAAAATAGACTTGTCAGCTTTATACCAACATTGGCTGTAGGTGTTGAGGTTGGGCTGCTGCTGGTGACAGGAGTGGCTTCTGTGGGAAGTGTCCAGGGGCTGCCCGTGCCAGACACAGCTGTCTTCAACCGGCCCACGGCAGGGCACAGGTGAACCCCCCAGCTGTGATGGTTGAACTTTGGGCAAAGCAGATTTAAGGAAGGCTGAAAATGCCAGACAGGTAAAGGAAAAAACAGAGGCAAAAAAGCTCTGCAGAGGCCAGTGAAGGAGAATGGGAATGGGAAGAATGTGCTCCAGGCATTGGAACAAAGTCCCCTGCAGCCCACGGTGGACCCATACTGGAGTAGGCTTTTTCTTGAAGGACTGCAGCTCATGGAAATCCTACACTGGAGCAGGTAAAACACATGAAAGGGCAGTATGGGCAGAGATGGACCATACATGGACCATAGCCCCTCCTCACTCCTCCTATGCTGCTTGAGGGGAATAGAGGAGTTTGGAGTCTGGAGTGAAGCTGAATGTAGCAAAGGGGGAAAGAAATGTGTTGTTTCAATATTTCTTTTTGATTCTTCCTATCCAAATCTATTTTAATTATCTGTAAATTAGATTAATTTTTCACATTTGAGTTTTGCCCATGATGATAATTGGTAAGCAATTTGCCCATCTTTATTGACCTATGAACTTTTGCATCACATCTCTTCAGTCCTGACAAGGAGAGAGAGTGAGAAAGAGTCTGAGTGGAGGGTCTGGCTCCTGGTCAAGGTTAACTCACCACAGTACCTAAACTTAAAAGGAATGTATCAAGTAGTAAATGGGGAAGAGGAGGCATGTCAGCATCCATTTTATGAAAAGTATTTACATAATTTTTCTGAAAAGACAAGCTCTGTGCCTAAGATTAAGGCATGCACTAAATCATTTTACTATTATTTCTGATTCAACTACAATAAGGAAATACAGCAATTCCTTACTTCTGATAAGGCATTATTTTCTATTAAACCTATTTGTGTGACATCCCACTGAACATGAGATATGCCACAGACCAAGGATGCAATACAGGTGTGCACAAAATCATAAAGCTAGAAGACTGACTTTATCAGTTCCATACTGTTTTAATTTTCTTGAAAATATATGATTCTGACTAGTAGTACATAAGCATACTAGCAGAAGAAGAAATAAATGAGTTTGTGGCATGGTTGGGCACATTCTACTTAAAATACATGCTGGCCTTGAAATCTTATGGTCTGAAAACTAAGACTGAGCCAGTAGGACAGCAAAGATCCCTAATGTAACCACATACTTAAATCAAAAATGCTGAAAGGCCAAAACAAGACCCCAGCTGTAGTCTAGGTCACTGTTGCTCTCCAGGTTTCCAAATAGGCTGTATCTGTTTTCCCTCTAGTAATGATACATGCTCTTTTACCAATATTTGTACAAGATACAAGGCATTGAGTCTTTGGAACTGTGGTGTGTTAACAGATGCACAATTAATCCAGACAGGTTTCTTTTCCTTAACTTTTCTTGATCACTTTGATGAAACATATTGCTGCTGCTACATTCCTCTGATTGCCTATCTCATTAAGTATGTACTGAGTGACAAGTGACAGCGCTAGCTAAGATGCTTTATGGTATATACACATGAATATTGAAACAAACCATTTAAAGTGCTCCAGAAATGGTTATTTTCTTCACGTATTTACTTTTAATTAAAGATGCATCCACCTATAAGGACATTCATAATCACGATCATCATGCTACTGGCAAGGAAATCCCTCATTGTGAAAACGCTACCCTTACTAATCAGTTCCTCCTGGTACAATTTGGGGAGAGATAACTAGAAATGCATAGATAATCAATTCCTCATCATGTGTAAAATTTAATGATTTCAAAAATTTCATCACTTCATATTGGGTTCGTCCTGAAACTTCACGTCACTTTTTGCCAAGAAAGAAAAAGAACAAAACCATCATGTTATTAAGTGCCTCTACAAATGATGGACTTCCATCCCTTATATCTGATGTAAGTGCTCCTAACAGAGCACATACTGGTACAGTTTAAAGAAAAATTGCATCTTCCCAGAAAACATGACAGTTGTAATGAACTAACATACCTTGATTATAAAAAAATTTTGAAAATAATTCCATCCAATTCCCAAATGCATCTAGTGGTAAATGAGGCTGTGGAGTGCTATCATGGACAAGATGGGGCTGCATGTGTTCTGCCCCACCACAGGTTCAGTTTCTAGGGAAGGCAAGTTTTCTTTCTGCAGTCACTTCAGTGGCGAGGATGGAGAATCAAAGATTCTTGCTCCTCAGCATTTCCATAAGCCAAGCTTTAGGTCAGCACTTGTAATGCCTCATCTTCCCAGGATCAGTTTTGCTGTGAGAATGGAAATGGGACTGCTAACATTTGAGATATTTTATTTTAAAATACATAATCTCTCTGCAATTGCATAAAGGCTTGTAGGAGAAGCAAGAGCAGCTAAAATGCTTCTTAAGACCGTCTACCTAAACATTTCCCTCCATGCAAGGGCCAAACTGACGTTAGCTATTTGCACTCAGCTATTCTTTCAGCTGACTTTGTACTGTGAAACTAAAGTTTGCAGATTTTGTGTTGGCAAAGTTTGTCGCCATTGTTAAGTTACATTGACATTTGTCTCATTAAGGTTATGCCAGGCCTGTGCTTTACAGTGTACATGAGTGCATGTATCAACATAAGGCCGGAATCAGTAATTGTGCAGAGAGCCATAAAGGTTTTATTGCCACTACGTCACTTGTGAGTTATGTAGGTCATCCCAAACAAGTGGCAAAACAACTTTTACAGCAGCGTGTGCTGTTATATTTCAGTCATGCCGCCCAGGGTATATCACAGCCACATTAAAGAAAAAAATTTAGCAAGCTTTTAAAATAAAATGTTGTTATTGAAACTGCTTTTATGTGACCCTCCACCTGCAAAGTGAGTTGCCTTCCTTGCCCACAAATCCCAAAGATTTAGGGAACTCTTTGCCTGGGTTACACTATGCACATATTTAGTGAAACTATAATGCTGTCTACTTCTTTTTATGTTTGCTACCTTATCTTTGTTGCACAGTTTAGCTTTTAAGATGTGTAATTATATATCCATGTTCCTAATGACAACAAATCCTACTTTGATTCCCCACAAATCAAAATTACTTATTCTGCCACACTGTTATTTGCAGTTAGACTTTAAATTTTACTTGCTGCCTTCAACTAAAATATATGTGAAAGGAGGTGCAAGGTCATCTACACAGGATATTAACATTTTTACAAAACAGGAACCATTTCTACCCATATCACACTATGCTTCCAGTCCTATGGTACTAATAAACCCTGTTTACACACTGTAGTTATATCTAAACCTATTAAAATGCCAGGGATCACTTATTCAAACAGGGCTTTTATGGTTAATCAGGAAATTTAGCATTGATTATACTGCATCTGCTTTTAAATAAAGCAAATGAAATTTGCCCACTTAAGAGTCATAATCAATCCCTTTGGGACACTGAGGGGAATTAGCATATTTAATTACCTTGTAATGGATTCTTTTTTCACTCAATATTTAAGACCTATTGTATTACTGCAAAAGGTGACTACCTGCTTTATGAACTGCACAAGAGACCTGGTACGGCTGTGAGGAAGGGGACTACTTTTATTTCACACTGCTACAGGATGATAAATATTTTCTTCTACCTATTCAAAACTATTTGATACCTAGGTTATGATCTTTGAGTGGGAGCATGCCTGAAAATACATGGTTACTAGTAGTCATAGAGGTATAGGGTTGATTAAGGAATGGGTAGCCTCTGAAGAATGAAGTTCTAGGCTTTGAGTTTTATCCCCCTTCCCCAAACCCAGCCACCGTTTATACTTTTGATAAAGCTGGAACTCTTGCAGTAATGCCTCTCTGTGTGCACCTGTAGAGGTGTACAAAAGCAAAGCCAAGATCAGGACCAAGGCCAAAATCTTCTCCTTTCCACATCATGTTCTGTGGGAGTGTCTTGAGGGCTGTCAGTGCAATAACTGAGATAGTTCTTGCAAAAGAGTTCACATGTCCCCTAAACCCCAAACTCTGTAGGTATGTGGGTTATCCCAGAGCACTGAGCAGCATTTCTCCGTTTTCTTTTGCAGTGATCTTACATGAGCAATCCTGGGCAGAAAAGGTGGCCCAGAGTCCTTCCTAGAACGGCAGATCTATCACCTTAGGAAGAGGCTGAGGGTCTGTGCCACAGTCTGTCCGTCAGGTATGGTGTTTCATCCAGCCCAGGAGGCAGCAGATCAGCTTCATGGTAGAAGTGGAGGTGGTTCATGGCACCACAGCTCTGAAGAGTGGGAGCGTGTGGATTCAGCCCATGGCCCTGCTGCCTCTGGGTCTCCTGCACACCCTCCTCCTCCAGAGAGCTTCCTGTGTTGAGCCCTTGGTCATGGTCTTATTGCTCATTTCCACCACCACCCCCCACCCCCCGGCTGATTAAAAATAAGAGAAACTCTCTTTTCCTCATCTACCCTCTGTAAAGAATTTCTTAAACAAGGAAAAGGGATTGGAATTTTCACTGGTGATTATTTCTGGATTATTAATTACATTTAATTATCACGTAACACCAAGATTAAAAAGCATTCTAAAACTTGACATTTCAACCTTATTAGCTTACTACAAGAGTATGGTAGCTTCTAACAATTCTATTTATCAAAGGTAAACCGCTTATTAAGACCTTCTAATTATTAAGGTAGTGTAATCAATCTTCAGTAAAATTCCATTAGAGAGAATAAGCCCTTGAGGAAACTGCTTGTGACTCTCATGAACTTGACCAAGTCTGAAATGTATAAGAAATCTCTTTTCAACCACGATGAGTTTCCTATCTTCAAATTTTCTACTTTGACTCTATAAAAAGAAAGGCTTTTGGCTGATTGTTTATATGCCTCTGGAGTGCTTTAATCATCTTGTAAATGCTGATGTTCTTATTATTAATTTTTTTGGGTAAAAATTTTATTCCACAAGCAGGTAATTTGATGACAGGGAAGATAATTCATAAATGCATTAGAAAGCACAATCTTTCCCCCAAAGCGTTTACTGTATAAATAGTTTAGAAATACTATTCTGCCTCTAATTTGCCTCTTTACTGCATCACCTGGGTATCATCCCCCTCATGTTACTTAATCTGCTCATTTTTTCAGTAGACAGATGGACTTTTTTCCTTAGGTCATACACATATTCTGTAAAAGCCTTAATCTCATCCACATTTTGAGTTTTTCATGTGTCCTACCCTGTATGTTCATTCTGGCTAAGTCCATATTGCTGCACTGGAAATTCTTTCCATCTGCAGGTGTGTGACTTGTTAACACTGGGAAGGGAGGCAACTGGGGCTTGCAGCATTGTCCCCTCCTCATCCTCAGAGCAATGAAGAGCTCTAACCTGCCTCCCAGGCTGCTGGGAGGTTGTTATTTGTCAGTCTTTCCTATATGAAAAGGAAGTACTAGACTTTTGGCTCTTGAAATTTGTCTGGGAGAAAGAGCAGAAGTAACCTGTCCAGCCTACAAAGATGGAAATAATCAGAGTTAATTTCAAACAAAGCAGTAAGTTATTTTATCCCAGATGATTGGTGACCTTCAGAATAAGAGCTCCTCTTTTAAAGATTTCTTCATCATGGTGACAAGTTATTCAACACTAAACTAAAATGTTTGGTTTTGATTTCTGTTTTTCTCCTATTATCCAAATCAGACTATATTTCTTTCACTTTACACCAGCATTCACAATCTTTCCTCATCCCTGCCTGCTAGCATTTACCAGAGCATTCTGCATTTTCCCATCGCATCAACTTTATACATCTTAAACCTCATCAGAATTTTTTCACCTTCATGTATGCCTCCTAATAACCTGACTCAATTTATTCCTTATAATTTATCCTACAAATGAATGTTTGTTTAGCTGCCTTCAAACTAACTTTGCAACAGCTTCCTGCAATTTTTGGTACATACACTTCAGCATTGTTAAGAAAATAAATGTTTTGGAAAAATGTTGAATGTAAAATGATACAAAGGCATATTACTCTTTGAGCTTTCTACAACAAATTGAACATGAAAATTGTCTTTATTTTAGTGATTCTTTTAATAAGATTTTACAGAATTAGTCTCCTGTTTAAAGAAGAAATAGAAAATGAAAATATTTTCTAATTCTTCACTGCAAGAACTTATGTCTTATTTTTCAGTTGACTTAAAATACATCAGAATTTTATGCAAAAACATTGTCTACAAAAACAACACATACCAATCCTTTTCATTTGCTTCTATCACAGAAACCTATTAATAAAAAAACCTCATCATACATTAGAAGAGGCTGCCAATAATGGGATTGTTTTTCAGGTTCTTCAAGAGAAATTCAAGTTCTATTTTATTATGGATACCTTTGGTCCCAGACATCTGGAAAAAATTTAAATATTTACCTACTCCCTAAGTATATTGTACTTAGGGAGGGTATTCTGAACACAATAATAGAATTTTGGGATACAAAAGGAGGTTTGTTTATGCTTATGTGTTTTTATAAAAGCATAAGATTGATTATTTCTACTACAGAGCTAGGCTTATCTTCCTGGTGTATAATTTTATTTAATTTTAATTAGAAAATTATTTTTGTAGTAGAGTAGTTTTTTATTTGAATGAGGTTAGTTCAAAGCAAATAATCTAAATAAGACAAACATACATTAAAGACAATGCAAGAATTTCCATTCTGAAATAATAATAAATGCTTTGAGTCATCCTATACATTTTATACCCTCATTTTTGCCCTCTGTGGTATAGAATTTAATTCCACTTAAAACTAAATAGTTAAAGCCAGCACCGTTATATTGCAGATCTCAAGTAGGACCTCTCAGTACTGCATACAAATATCTGCTAGATTTCTGCAGAGTCCTGCTTGGTACTTCCACACCTATTGCTACAGAAAGAAGCAATTAAGAAATCAGATGCATTGAATGAGAATTGTTAGCAAGGTACAAATAGGTAACCTTTTTACTTATTTTCCTTTTTTCACAGCCTCACTATATTAAACAGCATGTGTTATAAACAGGAGTGAAAAATTCTGGACATGTTACAAAATAAAAGACCAAGGGTTATGGTATTTCATCCTTTTGCATCCTTTTTCTTCATTTTATGAGCCCCCTCTGGTACCTGTGTTCTTTCCCACTGACAAAGTGATGTATTCTTTTCCCAGCATACAGAGCTCTTCAGCTTTGTCATTCATATAAGTAAGGTTTTCTTATAAGCCATTTTCTGCCAAGTTAATATACCAAAGCTTTAAAGGTGGAATACAAGAGCTTTTTAAAATGTTTTAGGGTACCTTCTTTCATACTGTCAAGAGTAACTGCAATCCATTTAAGTCAAATGCTTCATATAAAAAGAAGCATTTACAGCAGCAGGGTTGTTAGAGAAGTAGTTCATTTTCTATAATGGTTTTGGCCCAGCCCTTTAGTTTTCAAGCATTTAACTCATAGGCAAAAGTCTTAACTTTCTCCCTGCAGAGCACAAATGACAGTTTCTTATGCAAGAGTCCTCAAAGCCTGAATGACTATAAATACTTATTCAGGCCTTGTTATTTGCTTCTGACTTGCTTGCAATGACCTAGTATTGTGATAATGCAATTAAATGCTGTGACTTACTGCAATGTAATGGAACATACAATTGCCATGTGGTTTAATTTGACTGTGGAATATGGCCGGTACTTGTAATGGATGCTATTATTCAGAGACAAATGTGAATGTAAAATCGCAAAGTGCAGGTAATAACTGATAGTCAGAACATCCATACTCAGGAATCAGATCAAAGAAATATTACTATTATTATCCAATCAATTATATTAGGTTTTGAGCTGCTCTGGCTTGACAGGCAAGTGAGATCTAAATGCTACCATTTTCACTGCAAGTATATTGCTTAACGATAGATACTGGAGAGTCCCTCAGGCCCTGGGGATGCATCCAGTCTATGCACCATCTCCAGCTGGGATAGACTGGACATGTAAAGGTCTCCTCCCCACCTCTGACTTTCATAGGAAGGATGAAGGCACAAAGATATATTCTGGCTCCTTGGCAGGAGGCAGAGTACAGAGATGTGCTGCAGAGCACACCTACCCACAGCAGGGCCTGAGCTATTGCCACTGCAAAAATGGACCTGATTTGATAAAAACTTCAGGTAGCACATTGTTTTCATCCTTCTATTTATATACTCTTTAAAATTTGTGTAATACATTTGGTGAGGGCACAAAACTTTAGAAATTTCATATGGGATATATGGTCTTGCTTTCCTTAACCCCATTTTGTGGAGACTTCAGAAACAGCTGACAAAGCTCTGTTGTTCTCTTGACCAAGCATTGAAAGACTAAGTTGGAATATTCTTGGGCTAGAACATAACTGTTTACATGTCAATTTGGCTTCTGAACCATCTACATATAGCATAAGACTGCATCTACATTTGCAGAGACATCTTTTGATCAAATTTCTCTCTAGATAACTCTATTCATTACTGCATGCTTTGGCATTAACCTATTAATTTCCTTTTAAATTAATGATCATTTTACCTGTTTCAAAATGTAAAAGTTTGGGTTTCATTCTTTTTCCCCAAAGACATGTCAATTCAGCTGTATTTATTTGTTTCTTTAGTAAGCTCTGAGTATATACCAGATGGGAAATGACAGATCTGCATATCTATGCATAATTCTGACATCTTTAAGTCTTTTTATAAAAACACAAAGTTATATTTATAAGGGCCTTTAAAATGAAAATATATCACGTTAGGCAAAATGTTTACAGTTTGCTTATTCATATTACAACCATTTCAGAGATCCCAAAATATTTATTTTCAATATTGAACTTCTTTTTATGGTTGATCCACTCTCTTTCAAAGCTGTTCAGTTTACACAACTAGTAAATTACTTTTCCATAATTGCTGTAATTACAGTCCTCTTTGTGCTCACTCTTATCTCAGAACTGCGCTACAGTTGAACATTCTGGTAACAGAAAACCTCATGTTTATTTAGGAGGTAACATAGAACACTGTAAACTAAAATATCTATTTGGGAAGCTCTCTTTAGTTAACATAATGTGATATTACTGCATTCTAAAAGGGCATAGAAACATACCAAATATACAAAAAGCTTTAAAAACAGCATATAGCTCAAAGAAACCTTGAAAAGTTAAAATTTTTCCTATTAAAAATCAGGCTGAAATAGTGGCTTTAAAAAGTAAAGAGAAAATATGCTAATAGTGTGTGTGGGGGGAAGACATCAATATAGTTTAGGTCATTCCTACAGAACATGGGAAATTCCCATTTCCTGCTTAACCAGCTCTGAAGAGACTGTTAATGTAACTACTCAGGAGTGCATATTGTCTATTTTGACAAGAAATTGTGCTTTATCCTTCTTGGGTAAGTTTCATCAAAAATGGCATTTCCTCATGTGCACAGACTCTTGTCATTGTGTTCTAGTTCTCCCTAATATCTATACAAAGAGCAACCCAGTTGTTTAAAGCATAGCTGTGACGAAATAACATTTCATTACCCAAAACAGTAATAATCTGGAAGATAGAGAGGACTTCTTCTTTCTAAGTTATAACCTTTTCTTCTTGTGCATTTAATTATAGTTTTCATTTTCAGCTCCTTTAGCAATGCCTTCATTCAGTTTTGCTGTCAGCGCCAATTAGCCAAACCTGTTATTAGAGTTCTGAATTCCTTACTAAAACACCTCAAAAACAGAAGGAAAAAGGATTGCCTGAAATTCTGAGATGGGCTTAAACTGCATTTCTCAGAGCTTTCTGTACTGTTGACCCACATTCACAACTACTTTGCTATTTTTTCATGGATACAATGAAATGAAAATATATTAAAATGGCATTAATTTCATTTAATCCAGATTAAAACTGACCTTGTGTAATAAACTGACACATTTACTGCAAAGAACCGGACTTTGATTGAGCATCATATTTCACCATTCCTTCTGTCTAATACTTTCTTATTCTCTGATTATTTTTTCTTTTCATTTCGTTACTGTTATTAATGCAGGAACCTTTTTAAAGAGAGATTTTGCCATCTCTATCAGCTTTCCTTCATATCCCTGCTTAGCAGCCTACTGTTCTTAATCCCATAAGAAAACGTTATTTTGTATCCTTTTCCGTTATTTTAATTGCTCTTTTTCTCACCTATTTCTTAATCATTTTCAGTTAATAAATATAGTTAGGCCTTTAAGACATTTTGATTAAAGTCTCTAAAATATTTTATCCATAACATGTAAGAGGATGTAGTATACATCCTATTTGCATCTTTCAGTACAGTGAGAAGTCTTTTATGAGGTCACTTTAAAATTAAATAAAATCCCAGTTTCTTCATCCTAGAGCATGAAACAATACAAAGGACAGAAATGGAAAAGCAGAAATTTATACATAACTATTCTTCTCCTTTTTAAAAGGGAACTTTTGAACTAGCTCTCTAACAATTACTAAAACTAGAATAATGAAATGGTATATATAGCAAACGTTTAAAGTATTTGACAGTTTATTTTCTTTAAGAAGATGCATGTTTTTCCACCATTGTGCTGCATATAATCTAATGAAGCAACCCTTTAAGATGGAATAACAGGTAAGAGCTTTTACTACCTGGTAGTATGAAAAGATAGAAGGGCATTCTACTCTCTTATCCCACACCTCATCTGCCTTCCCTGTTGTGAGCACCCACAGCTTTTACTTTAGCTCTACCATGCATCGGAGGGTGATCCAAGGGGGCAATAAGCCAAGACAATTCAATGAGCACACCAAAAACAAAACTGATTTAAAACAACCCAGCCAAAGAAGAAAAAAACCCAGAAAAGTGGGTGGCATAATTATCTTATGTTTGGGCAATGGTCCTGTTCAGAAAAATGTCTTATCAGCATCAAAGTGAGTGCAAAGGAACCAGTTCAAATATGCAGCCATATGGGGTCAAAGGGATGGAGAAGAAATAAATGACAAGTCACCTTTTCAGCAACGGTGATCTCAGTCATCTCATGTAAAGTTAGGATTTGCACTTCTACTTGAGTTGTCGACTCCTTGAATGGATGCTTCTCACTGATCTGGCTGAGAATTTCAAACCTTTCCCCTCATGGTTCATTTTCTACCAGGTTAGTAGGCTGAAGAAAGCTTGGGAAGCAGGTCAGAACGGAAGCTGAAGGAGCACATAGCTGAGAACAAGTTCTCTGATTTCAGCAGCTTCCAGCTCTTAGACTGGCTCAGCCTTCTCAGGAATCTTCACCTTCGGGATGCTACTTCAAAAGGCACTTAAAGATCTACTGATTAAGATGAAATTAGCATTCCACTTCTTGTCTTGAATTATTTCTTTCTGCCATAAGTTGATATAGTGGTATATGAGTTACATCAGGTAGCTGAGGCCTATCCCAGTTGAAAGCCTATCCTAGTTTTGTGGCTGGGTAAGCTTCCTGCTGCTCCTGGTCCCAGTCAGCTCTCCCCAGGCTGGCTGCCCCACTGCTGCTGGAAAATGCACGTCAGAAACCCATGGCAGGGACAGAAATGTGACTGACCTGTTCACAGCAGCTGCCCACAGTTTCATCTCTCTGTAGCATCAAACTAATCTCTTAAATCAGAACCTGGCTGATATTTCAATTGACATCACTGGCTGAGGGAGTTCTGTTTCTCTCCCTGACACTGTTCTCCCACCAGCTCATTCCCACCATGCTGCCTGTCCCTGCTCTGGGCAGTGCTGTTTGTCTGTGTGGAGGATCTCCAGATCAGGGCACTGGTGGTGGCACAGTGGTACCAACACACAGCTGGCTGCCATGGGGAGACTGCCTCAGCTGCCTTAAACAGGATGGGTGCCAAATGTGAAAGCATGACCAGATAGCAATTCCCAAATGTAGCTTGCTCACATACTGCCTTCATAGGACTAGAGGTGTTTTCTGTCACACCTTCCCACTCCGTGCCACACCATATGCTTCAGAGAAAACATGGCACCAGCCCCAGTTGCCCCTGCCACATGAGACAGTGGTGACAGCAGTGGCAGATCCTTGTTCCTTCACCCAGAAGGACCCACAGGTAGAGGCTTTCAAGCTCTCCTTGTCTCCTCTGAGGGAGCTCAGGTGTTACTTTTCGTCTTTCCTATATGTTCATGAGTCATGAATCATGAGTCATAAAAAGATGACTGGGCTATGACTACACCATATCCTAGTGAATCCCTGAGGAGGGTCTGGCTATGGTGAGGAAAAATGATTAAAGGAAAAATTTGGTTATAAATGAGGATAACCAATGCAAATAATTGAGAACACAGAGCATCTTATTATTGTTGTTCTTTTATTTTTTGATGTCTCATAGCTCACCACACATCCCCTCCCTTGTCATGGTGCCAGAATCCACTGGGTCACAGAGTAAGACAAATCAGAGAAAAAATGCATCTAAGCACACTCATTGAAAAGTAGAAAAGAAAGTAAAAATCATTTTCATAGAGATCAGCTCTCTGACCCCCAGTGCTGGGACTGGAACACAGGGGAGACTGTCTGTTACCATTGTTTTCTGAAGCAGCATCATTAGGTCAGCTAATAATGAAGCCACACTTCAGACAACATTCAGAATTTTGCATAATTGTAGAAATGCACATCTACTCCAGTGCTTGGGTGCAATCTTCATTGGTCAGCAGCTGCTCAGAGCCCATGAGATCTGTATTGTTTGCTTCCTATGCATTTTTGGATCACTGCTACAGATATCATGTACACAGTGAGTTCCTGCAGAGAAAAAAGTAATTCAGCTGTCTCAGGTGAGAGCTTCCTAAAGACAAAATTATCCACAGTGATTAGAAAGTTCAGATAGTCATGATAACTTCTCTGAGTTCACATTGAAACCTAAAAATTATGGCCTTAAAAATGGGAATTGAATAAGCCTTTTCAGATTAAAAGTCAGTGATGTAGAGATAGAGTCTGAATCATTCTGGGAATTTTGAGATTCCTTAATAGCAGTTTATGAGAGTATAAGGCCTAAACTGTGATAATTAATCTCTTTTCAGGTTTTATACCTGCAGGAATTGTACATATTGGAAATCAAATGGATTAAGATTGTTATTCAACATCCCTTCTTGCTGTGTGTTTCTTTTCTTAAAAAGTCAATCTCTGTAGCAAGAGAGAAGATGGTATTCAGCTTGGAAATACCTACTCCAGCTTTTCAGGTAATAGATGTGGCTGGGCCATCAGTAAACTCAGGTTACAGGACCCAGCTGGGAGCTCAGGGAAATACAGATAGCAAGTTTAGGCTCAAATCTGTGCCACCATTTTATATTGTAATTAGTATGTAAACCAGATTTCAGTGCCTAAACTAAAAAAACCTCAAATTGCACTTTATTTGCAGTAAAAACATGTGTCAAAGCATCTTATTGATATCTGTGTTTACTGTTCTTTTAGCAATAAAGCTTTTATTGATGCGGCCTGAATTTTCAACTCATGCAAACTCCTCTCTTTCAGCAAGCTGTTTTGGGAATTGATGAGTGTTGATAAAACAAGGTGCCATTCTCACTAGGCAAACAATCTTCCATTTATTGTTCAAATAGTGGGAAGGGATGTGTGGGTCATCATGACACTCCCAAATGACAGCAATTCACCCCACAACTTGCTGTAATAGTTAGAAAATATTCTGTGTTAATACAAGTGCTCTGTCTGATCATCCAGATGACTCCATGAATGCTGTGAAAATTTTCTAGGTTATACATTAGTAAGACAGGATAAAAACTGTTGTTCTACTGGCCTGTGGTCAATTAAAGAAAAAACTGTGATTCTTAAAGAGCTTTTATTTTTTATCCGTCTGCATTTCTTTAACTCACTAAAAGGGGACATTTAGTACTTGCAGTGTTGATTCATTCTTTTTTTCAAACAATAGTTTTGTAGAAGGATGTTTTGGTTGGGATGGTGCCTATTCATATTCTTGGTTTTTCTCTAAAACCTATGAAGGCATTTGCTCCATTTCCCCCAAATAAATAAACTACAGCTGCTATTCTTCAAGTATCAGCTTGCTGCCTCTGCTTAAATACAGCATTTTAACATAAGAACATTTTAACATTTTGTTAATTAAAATGTTTTGTAACACACTTCTGGGAGCTCACTCAGCTCTCATACCTTCTCATTTGCTAAATAAGAAGTATAAATTAAGTACATCCGTGTGTATAAGGTGGAATAGTACAGCTCTGCACCTTTTCTCTTAACTTTCATATACATTACCTGATTCTCCTATTTTTTCTTGAATGAGGTTACCTATGTTTGAATTTGGTGAGCTTGTTTAAATGCTTCAGAGAAATATTCAGTCATCCAATAGAAATCAAACAAAATAATTTTTCTATCTTATCTATATCTGTTTAAATTAGAGGAATCTGATAGATAACCAAAGCTTTGAATAGCTATGGAATTCAAACTCAAAGGAATTTCAATAGCTACCCACTTTCCATTGAAAATATTGATATTTCATAACTAGCCTATTTGCCTTGAATCCTAACTATTCTGCAAGGTGTTCTATGGGCAATATAATATATATTTATTCTATTAATTTCAACAGAATTTCAGTATGAAGTAATGAAAAGCAGAGACACTGCATCCAGTTACTACTAATACAATACCATTTTTACTTTTTATTTTATACTTCATGTTTTTACAAGGATTGAAGAGCAATTTGGTCTACAGGAAAAGCTAATTAGTTTTTTCATATTCGTATTAGGGATCTTCAATGCTTGCAATAATACTTTTATGCTTGCAGGTCTTTCAGTCTACCCTGGGAAATACTCTGAACTGAAGGGAAATTTTTTAGAAAATCTACCTTATACCTCTCAAAAAACCCTTTCCTGAAACACACTAAGTCAGAGGTCTGAGTGTTTTTCATCTCTTTTATAACAGCTTAGCATGTATGTGTAGGATATATTGAGGGTCAGTTTCCAAGAGAAAGATGTCAGCAAATAAACTGAGCTGGAATACCAAAATAACACATGAGATAAATGAAGACTCATTTTAGATGGAACTATTTATTTTGTATGGTATTCCCAGATCTCTCAGCTTGGGTGTAGATTTATGGAGAAGCATTCAAAGATTTGAACAAAAAAGACTTCTGATAACACACAGGTTTTGTGACCAGCTTAAAAGCTGGAAGATATATTACCCTTCTTCATAAATGCTTATTATTTTCATGCAATGTTTTTCAGCTTAAACGTTTGTTTCAGAAGTCCACAGAGGTGAAAGTGACAACAAAATAGAATGCTTTTAGAGAAATAAGCGACAAATTGTGGCAAGTAGAAACACATTTCCTACAATGCTGATTAAGTTATACTACAAGGATCCTGTGTGCAACATGCTTTGCATATTTATTTAGAGCACTAAAAAACTAAGAGGTAAACAACACTGGGAAAAACCCCCACAAACACCACCAATGAAACTGCACATATTGGCATCAGCTAGAAAGGACTACATTCTTGTCACATACAGAACACTATAAAGTTCACAAGACTACACAATTTGGACTATATCACTATTTGGACCAAATAAAACAAGAAAATGAAAATAAGAGGAAAGATAGTTATAATTCACTGTCAAATGCTCTGGAAAAAGCTATTTGTAATCTACTGTTTCCCTCTGAGATGTTTATTCTCCAAAGAGTAAGTTACATTGATTTGATGGTTTTCTCCCTGTAAAGAGACACTGTCTATTGGCTGCGCCCTGTATCGTGTTCTGCTTGGACAAGCAACAAGGCAGATTGGAAGGGAAGTATCTTCACATCAATTCTATCAGGGCTTATGCTTGGCTTTAATATTGCCAGGTTTCAAACAAATGTGAATCCAACTTGAAAAATTACACAAGACTACCCTTAACCTATGCATTGGACTTTATTTAATAGTTCTGCTTTAGGCTTCATGGCCTATATAACTAGATATTCTAACTATCAAATTTCTTTTTGTAAGGGGAGAGAAATCTTCCACATCTTGGAACTAACAGATTTGACAAGGAGCTTGGTGGTGCTTTTACATAGAGAAAAATAAGTACTTGCTTTCCTCATCTCTCAGTAACAAGTAGCTTGACAAAAGGAAGTAATTTCAGAATTATTTCTTTAGAGATACATTCAATAGAAATGGAATTAAATCTTCATGTATTTTTCACTGACATATTTCCATTAGCAAATTATTTGCATAAGTTGAAGTACTGCCATGCTGTCCTTCCTGATTTCAACCTGAGTAATTCATAATACTTTTATTATGTTTTTATTGAAAAGTTTCATCACAATGGAAATTCAGAAGTCTCTTAATATGGCTTGCATATTACCGTAATTTTGCTTCTTTTTAATTTTTAAAATATTAATTTATATTTGGACTCTTCAAAACACACATCAGTCAGACAACTAAGCTCTATATGTATTTTTCTAGTAGCTGTATTTGAAAAAACCCAAACCACCAAAAATGCACTTATATCAATGAAATATTGAAAGATACTGGAAGAATATATTAATCATATATGAAGAAAATAATCAAACTAAATATTAAGAGATGCCTCAAAAGTGTCCAATAATTTAGAAGTGATTTATCTGGGTGTAGTCAACATGCTAAAACAAGAATATCAGTAATTAATATCTGGAATAGATTTATGTATTACTGAAATGTGGTTTTAGCCATCAGTGTAACTTGGAGCAGCCATCTCGCATTACTGCCATGGAAATATTTTCCTGACAGAAAATCTCCCAGGACAAAATTGAAAGAAAACACAAATATTTCATTTTCTAATTGCTATGAAAAGCTAACCAAGTAGTAAATGCAGTACAAAGAGGAGAACCTGATTTAAAGTATGTTGCATGTTGTCAGCACTGCAGATATCGGCAAAATTTAAACTGACAGAATATTCATGGATTAATTTTTCGTTCATCATAAGAAATACATAAACCCCTTCTTTTGAGTGGACAAATGAAACACAAATCACAACCTAGAGCTATGTGTGGTCAGAACTGTCACTCCCATTCCTACAGTAGAGACAGTTTATATCCTGTTTATTTTCTTCTTTTCACCAATATATAAAAATAAGGATGCTGAAGTATAACTAAAGGCCAGGGGATATGATCCTACATGTTTTATTAAAAGACCTAAATCTACTGAAAGACCTTTTGTACAATTTCATCTAAGAAATCCAAGTTAGAAACTTGTGAGTGCTCTATGTTTTATTGTCTCATGCTCAGGATAACTTCTTGTCTTTTTAGCACTGTCCATTCTCCAGGGTCCATCATTTGTTTTAGTGATGGTTTTCATCTTATTCTACAGTTGAATTAAGTGCAAGATGCTATTGTAACCTGTACACTGAAAGTGAAGACTGACCTTCATCTCATTTTATAACACTGCAGTGAGATGCATTGCTTAGTTGAAAAATTGGACTCTCTTCTGAGGTCAGCAACAAATATCCAGCAGAACCAAAACTGCATTCTTTATTTTTCAAGCTGCTACTTTCTTCTTCATAGGTATATGTATTTGAAGAGTTAACAAGACAAGACAGATAAAAAGGCTCTTCACTGCTGAAAATTGAAGTCTGATATTATAAAGGTGAGTTCCTACTGACATGGAAGTTCTGGTGGCTAAATGAAAAATACATTTTATGGGAGTTTAAACTCCCACAGGTTAACTTGAAATATAAATGACATTAAGGGATGTTGAATGTTATATTACAGGGCAGATGACACTGAGTAACATAGAGAAATATGAAATATAAGAGCAGAGTTTTTCATATTACCTTCTAAACACATTGAAATTTCCCAAATGCATCAGAACACTTTGAGATTCCA
>VYZT01074185.1:0-19937 GCA_013400735.1 Pomatostomus ruficeps | reverse complement strand
ACCAGCTGCTGCTTAGTAATGTGGTTAATGCTCCTGAGACTTTATGCTTCTGTTATATGCTTTTTTCAGTCTTTGGTAAAGAGGATAACTTTTTCCTATCCTTTATTCATGGCCTGTATTTTCATCAAGATTACAGGTTTCTTGATAAAGGTCTTTTTTCATATCTTTGAATTTTTTTTTTAATGGAGATGACTTTAAATGCTTTATCTGAAAAGGTAGGTGAGATGTCCAAGTCAAAGTAAGTTGACTGTCATTCCCACATGTATATTGGAGCAGATGAGTCATCCTTTGAACAGGCACTGGCAAGACTCATTTAGCAGCTAGTTATTCTTTCACTGCAACCTGTGAAAATATTTCTAGTCCTCGGTGATTGCCACCAAGGGCTTTATTTATAGAGAAGTTGACTAGATAAACCAATCTTTTCCAGAACAGTTCCATGTCTAGAAACTGCATTTTGTAATTAGAGTCATTATTTGCCAGAATAATAAATGAATCTTGGTGTAGGTATTCTATAAGATGTGCTATTTCTATCTGCTGTAATATATTCCCTGACAGTTATTCTGGGCAAACAAGGCTAAGAAATGTGAAAGAGAGTTTCTAAATGTATGTTTGAGTGTTGTTATTTAAAAATGAAGCTACTGTAGGCATCTTTAAGAGTGGAGGTATGCAAGCTGTGTGACTGAGCAGAAAATCAGATACGACATTTTAAATTTGCATTGAATATTTTTGCATTTTTAGTAACTATTGTTCCAAAGCCAATTATATGTTTCTCCTCCCAATCTTTTATTTTTTTCCCCCTGATACAAAGTATCAGAATTACTTCTGGTATTAAGCTAAGAAAATCTGTCTCAACTATTCACTGGAAGTACAATCTGCACCGTCAGCTACATCATGGTTTCAAATTGGGGAAATAAAGGAAATGAATGGGTAGTTTCAGCCTGATTCCAACCAGACAGCTGCCCGTGAAAAAAACCTGTCACGATCTTGGCAGAAATTAATTGGCGTTTTGTTGGTTTCTCGCTCTAACCAAGTACTGAGCTGGCAGTAAAATGAAAATGTATTCCCAGTGAGAGGGGCTAGCCCTCCTCTGGGATGAGAGCAGAGGTGATGGAATTCAGGAATTCTGTGCTCCGCAGCCGACAGTGCCTGATCACCTCCTCAAGCGATTCTGCTGGCCCAGCCCACAACCAACTCAGCTTGCTGAAAATTACAACTAATAAATCTGTAAGTCTTAAATAATACTCACTAGTGGCAGACAGGGAGCACTTGTGTTGGCAACTATAATAATTAATTTAATTTTTAATAACAATTAACCCTAGTGAGATACTCTGATTAAGATGTTTTCTAGCTTTCTTTCCATTAAAAAATGATTAAAAATGTATCAGTGTAAACTTAATGATTCCGTAGAACTTCATCTCTCTAGCCACAGAAAGCTCGCCTTGCCACTGCCCATTTTAAACCATGAGTAGGCAACAGTAAATATGTTCTAAATTACAGATGTCTTCTGAGGACAGTGGAGTTATGACAGGTGTTTTAGGTGCTAATATTGAACAAAAAAATTAGGATTACTAAAAAATAATGCTCACTGAAATCACTGGCAGATTTAGTAGCTGCTGGAGTAATTGAGTGTGTTTATATAAGATTTTATTCCACCACTTCTTGCAAGCATCATGATATCATTGTTACAGCATTTCTGTCTCCTCTGGTCTTTTTGAGGTTATGATAATCTACCTCACATACAATTTGCCTTTTAGTGCTTTCATTAAACTGCAAAATCTAAATCAGTGAAAGAGAGAAATGGTGATTTTTTTTTTATCAACCCTTTATGTTATTAAGTTAAAAAAGTACTTGGCCAATATTAGGCAATCTTTCTTGGAGCAATGTAGGAAGTTTCATACCTGTTCCTTTGAAGAAAGGAGAATTCTGCATAAATGTGAAGATGTGGTTGTTTTATGGTAGCTCCTCAGCTTTTATAACTGTTGGAAGAATTTAAATGTAATTAGTCTTTTATGTGTCCACTTGTTGTAGACTAAAAGAGAAAGTGATCTTCTTAGAGGCTTAAAAAAATAATCCAATGATCCATCTCTGGAAATTTTCAGATATCAGAAAAAAAATCTTCTGATTTGAAGAAATTGTTGGCTGATTCTCAAAATAGTGAAGTCTGAGGGAATTCTTCAGTTATAAGTATTTCCACTAAAATGTTTGTAGAAATGCACAGTGAATTCAAGTATTTTTAGAATGAAACATTTAGGTACATTCTCATAAAAAAAAAATTACTTTGTTGATAGTTTGCAGAGGTTGTGTTGCTCCTTTTTATTTGGACTGGTTCTGCTTTTTCCTACGAAAATGCTGAAATTGGCTGATTGCCTGGAATTATTGTGCAGTAATTCAGAAATGATGAACAGTAAATCAAGATCTTTTCTTTAAAAATCACTGTGCTGATTTGGAAACCTCATTGTTTGCTTAACTCTGTGAAATGAACTGATTACATGTCTAAGGAACAGAAAGAAAAAGATGAGAGGGTAACCTAGAAATGCATTTTTCCTGGCAATTTCTCCCCAAGCTTTATAGATAATTAGATTTTAAAATATCTTTTTGGATCATGTCTACTCTCTATAAACTTCCTTGAGTAACTGAGCTCAACCTGCATATTGCAAGTGCCATGTGTTTTGCATGGGTACCATGGTACATACTGAAATGCTGATATCTTATTTTCTAGATTATCCTATCACTTGATTACTTATTAATGGTTAAAAGAAAGGTAACTGTGAACTGAGTAATTTTCCATGTATTACAGTAAAAAAAAAGCTTTGAAAACACTGTTTGATTGACAGACTATTTTGAACTAACTCAGGATGATGGTAAACTGGAAAGAGGAATGAGAACAACTCCAAGCTGTCACTGGCCGTGTCTCCGAGACTACTGAGCACAGCTCTTCTTATCTGTCAAAATTGGTGGATCTGGCAAAACCCAAACTGAAAAAAAGGTTCCCCCAAATCCCATCCAACAGCCTCTCCATGCTCCCTGGGGTAGCAGTGGTGGTGTCTGGCCCTGCCCCTGAAATCACTGCAAAGAGGCTGTTCCTGCTCAGGGCTGGGCTCAGTTCTACTTCCCCAGCTTCAGGGGTCCCATCCTAGCTATGGAGCAGGAAACTGTGCTGTGACTCCTGCCAGGTAAAACCACCCATAATGGATTTACTTGGAATGTAAATTTCTTCCCAATCCAGTGTTCAAATGAGCACATCATACTACAAAGACTGTATTTTCTTTCAGCTCAGTAATGTTTTCATATAATGGAAAATCTAATTTTTAAAGCAAAAGATTTCAAGTGCTTCAAAGTATTAAATGAGGGAAAACAAATACTGGCTTGATATTATAATCAGTTATCTAGATAAGGTGATTGCCTTAGACTAGAAGTCTGATTAACAACATTATTTATTAAAAGGTCAGATTTGGATAAAATTAAATTGAAATGAGAACATTTTGCTTATATGTCCGAAATAATAGATACAGTCTGAAGAAAATATTTGAATCTTTCAAGGAGATTGCTGTCTTAATGGTCTCTCAACAGTACAGCTTTCAGTAAAACTTGACCTCAAATAATAATAGAAAAGTAATGTATAGGCTAGTTATGCATGATTATACCCTGCTGACATGTGTAGGGTATATACTCCACTCCAGAGCATGGCATGGCAATGGCTTTGATCACATCATTGAAAATTTAATGAGAGAACTTCTTGGGTACCACAAGAGGGCAAAATCAGGTCCAAAATACTTTGTGTTGTTATTAAAAAAGAAAAAAAAAGTCCACTAATATTTGCTCTCACCACCTTTTAAGATATGTATTTACCACCTTAAAATTTCATGACAAATATGAAAAACAAATAAAGCTACACTCATCCAGACACTATTTTAGCTCTAGAAAAATACCTACTAGACTTTTCAAGGTTAAGAAAACAATAAAATAAGAAAGTGTCCATTCAGTCTTTTTTTTTTACATCTGTGTCTTGCATTCATTATCATAAAAAAGGTTCTCTTAATTTAAAATTGGCTGCAAGGAAGAACAAAAACATAGAGAACAAAGTAGAAAATACCGTTTGATTATTCTGATTGCATCTTGCACTTGGGTGCGTGGTCTGTCTCTAAACTCTGACTCATCTGCCAGCAGCAGGCTTTAAGGTGATAATCACCCACACAGAGCTATTTGCACATCATGTCTGTCCTATCCTCTATCTAATTATACCCTTTATAACAAACTGTTTAGCATAATTAGTGGAGTTATGCTTTACAGGAAAAAAGAAGCAATAGTTTAGAAGATTCAGCTTTTTGAAGGCATACATGTACAGATTAGTACTGTTGATATTTGGTCACAATAATGAACATTTTGATGCACTGGTCTATATAAAATTGTACAATCATTATTTTAGCAAGTAAAATAATGTAGTTTTCAGAATATTTACATACTGTATGTAAGCATTGCTTAAAATTATGACATGGTTTTGGGACTCATTAATTGCTAACATTTTCACAGTATTTTTTCAGACATGGCTGAAAAATGCTGGAAGGGCCAGCATTGTAATCAAGAATGCTGGAAATTACCAGACAACCTATTATTCAACTGATAGACAACAGCAGGTACAAATGACCTTAATGGGAAAGCTCTGGGGTTTTTTTTGTTTGTTTTCTTCTAGATGATCAGAAAGGATGTTTACTAATGACCACTCTTCCTTTGTGTTCAAATTTTAGTGATAAGCTGCTTTAATACAAAATCCTTTGAGGTAAAAAAGGAAAACAGAGAATAATACATATATGTGCACACAGGTAAATAGATTTTGTCTTTGCTGGCTTTCATTGCTGTCTTAAAAAAGTGTTAAATGAACACTGCTTGAGGTGACATCTTCTTTGCATGCTAAAAGTCTAGTCTTTCTAAGCCCCCTGGCCCAACCCCATCCTCCTTATAAACCAGAAAGAGCGGGGAGTACACAAAAGCCAATACCCCCCTGTAGGTGTTTGCTGCCAGGCAAAATGAAACCCAAACTGTATCTCCTGAGAGCAACTTCCTGTCCCCAGATGGGAAAAAACTCTGCTGATATGAAAACAAATACTGTATTAGCATAGGCAAAACAAAAATCATGCAGAATCCATTAAAGCAGTCACAACTAATTAATCTTGTTTGGTTTTGTGTGTTAATTGGACTTCTGTTAAATTCTCTTTGACAACAGGATAAATTTATGGATTCTATCCTTGTTTAACAAAAATTCTGCTATTCCTATGTTAAAGGAAAGATGTTCAGAATGTTGAGCAAGTAGAGTTATTTCCCCCCTGAGCTATCAAAGAACAAACACATGGAAAAAACAAGCAGAGTATCAGTATTTACTTGTGCTCATGAAAAGATGCTCATACTTCACACTTTTCAGGTAGGCAAAGAAATTTGCTGAATTCCACCACATATTATTCCAAGACATTTACAACAGACTAAAGATAAAACAGATTTGCAGAAACTAATGTATTTCCTATAGAATGTTAAACAGAATTTTCTCCATTTGTATTAAATAAACTGTACTAATCACCCCAGTGTAAAATACAAAGAGGTCAACAATGCATCCTTTCAGCTCACCATTGTTCAAAAGGTATTTGAGTTTCCCTATTAAGTTTTCAAAGGCCAACATCTGCTGATGCTCAGAAATGGTAGATGTGGTGACGAAGGCTGTATGGAGTGTGAAGTGAAAACACAACCACAGAGACCATGCAACACAGTACTAAGAAACTATAGCACAATCAAACTCCAAAGAGCTATTTCCCATTCATCCCATTTCTGTTATTAACAACAGTAATATTTCTGAGAACGGTGACATTAACTTATTCTCTTCCATTTAGTTAATTTTTTTTTGTTATGAAATATATGTATAAACACACAGTTTTGAAAATAGCATCTCACTATGAATCTGAGGTCATACAAATACCAGAGGATATGCTAGAGCAGGCAAATGACATTATTAAGATGGAAGGCTTTCATTTGCACATTATTGTCATTGATGTTGTTTGGCTATTTAAAGCTGAAAACAGATGCTGTGGCATTCAGCTGCTAACACTGCTCTCACTTGCAAGGGAGATAGTTTTGATGGCATTTAACTTGGCTGTCTAGAGCTTAACAAATCAGTACTATTCATGATCTTAAGTAAATGGAGTTGATTATAAATTGATGGTCCTGACCCTGCATCATAAGAAGTGAGACAGTTTAACCCAAATTATTAAAAACTTTTCAGTTGGATATTGGGTATGACAATTTGCATTTAAAAATTTTGATATTTTGTAACTGTGACAGTCCTGCATTATACAAGTTGTGCCTAAAGCATCTGCAAAGCTGAGGCTGTGGGGGATATACTTTCTGTGAGCTGCAACAGGATCCAATTTCTCCCTCCCTGCTTTGTTAGTAATTAACTAACGTGCCCTGATTGTGTGCACTCCTCAGCTGTAGAACTCAGCCGAGGCTCACAGCTGAGCTGCTGTGCGCTTGGTCTCCTCACGTGTTTTGTTTCAGTAATCTGAGTGATATACTAGTTCTTTACATAACAGTGTTATGGTTTTATTATAGTTTAAGAGTAATATTTTGGTCCTTTGATTGCATACAGGAAAGCATTTTTATGTGAAGGAACAAAATTCTATTTATTTTGTGGAGTAAAGCTGAGTTCAAAGCCCACTAGAGTGAATGCAGATTCCAGCAGATACGCTGCATTTGCTCATCTGCTTCACAGAAATGAAAGCGATTCCATTTATAAATTTTCCATTTGTTCTTTGAATTCACACACACATAAACATACATGAAAATTATTGGTCCTATACTTCTGTTATTAGCAAACAGTATTTTTCAGGATACTCAACAAATATTTTCTCTGCAACAGTGTCTTAATTCTTTGTGTCACACTCAGTTTTACAGGATTCAGTGCTCATCTGCTGATAAGAATAGATTGGAAAATCTGTGGCTGAATGCAGATGTAAGCAGTGACATTCTCTCTGCCCACATAGTAAAAGTTACATGTTAATGCCAGGAAGGAAGGCCAATACATAGCCCCTGCAGCACAGGGCATGCTGTCAGAGCAACATTATCTACACCAGAAAGGGATGGTGGGAAACCAGATCCATGAAGCTGAATGACAATGCAAAACAATACTGGTTTTATTACTTACTACCAATACTGGAAATACTGGGTATACCTGTGGAAAAAGAAAACACAAAGAAGTAAAGTTAGCTGTTTGCTGTAGTTGGCTGAGCTATTACATCTAAGATTCTGCAAACATTTCCAGAATACTTTATCGATACATAGTTAAATTCAAGCATCTGCCATTATGTGCCCAGTCCTTTATAAATGCAGAGTCTTTAGATTTTTCAATATGGGGCTGCAGGGACCACTAAAATGCATTGACAGATGGGATCTATACCAGCTCTCTGAACTTCATGAATTTGTTCAGAACAGTTTTGTATTTCAACTAACCAGCCATTAGGTTTAATGCTCTAGATAAAAATATCAGTCATGCATGTATTATGCAGATCTAGGAGAGTAATTTAACCAAGGGATAGATGCATTGCTAACTGCTTTGGCCAGCTGCTTAAATCAGTTGGGACCTTCTATTGCATTAATTGTATATAGCTATTTTTCCCTTTTTTACCTGACGGTTATCTAAATTAAGCTATATAAAAGAAATGTAATTGAGTGAAACAATCTAATGCAGTAGGTTTGCCTTATTGATTAAGCCTCTCATTGATTTTTTTTCTCTGTGTTCATTTCAATTCCTAAAATGAATTAATGCAAGGAAACCATTCCAGAGGCAGGTGAGATTTAGCATAAGAGGTGGGGCTGTTGAGGAGTAAACCTCCTTTACTGGATAAGCAGGGTGGGGTCTCACGTTGTATAATGTAATCCCAAGAGATAGCTTCTTGTCAGGTCTGCCCTGAAACCTAGGCTTTGGTGTGTAGCACAAAACCATGGATATAAAATCTTTACTGAAATGCCATTTTCTTAAGATTAAATGCCATTGTTAATAGCACTATGGCTCATCACTTGGGTTAGTCAGAAACTGCAGCTCAGTATTGAAATCCTGGATATTTGCATCCTCTTCCTTAAATACAGTTTTCCTTTTTTAAGTTTTATTGACTTTTGTGGCATGCATTTTGTTGCAGAAATCTGTCTGTTTCTCCATTAAACATCTGCTACACTTCTTTCAACATCTCTCTTGAAGTTCTCCCTTACTCAGAAATGGCATGGACCTCACTCTACAATTAAGTGAACTGGAGTGAAGGAATGTCTTGAGAATAAATGATATTCAATGTATGCCAGGCTGTAGAGTCAAGCTGGGAACACTCCTAACTTGTGGCATGGCTAAGACAATGCTGAAGTAACAGAATTTGCAAAATGGGGACCAAACCCAGATTTTTTATGTTTCACCACATCAGTCCTGGGGCACATGTCAGAATTGCAGCTCTCTGGTTTCATATCCTGTGGCACCTGTGGCCTGGCAGAGCACCATAGACAGCACCTGCTGCTCACCTAGGTCCACACTCAGATGTTGTTTCTGCTGAGATTAATGTGTATCTTCCAAAATTTTACACCATGAGGTATGGAAAACTAAATGCAAATATCACCGTAATAGAACAATGTGGTCATAGTTCTAATAATAACAAAAAGTGCTTTTTTTTAGTTAGGATAATTATAGAGAACTTCTATCCCCCTGTTTTAAATGTCAAAAAGACAATCAATTTTCAAATAATTTTCCCTGAAGTTTGAATAGCAGCTTGTTTAAATTTTTGCAAGTCATTGTAGCTGGTTTAAATTAGCAGGATTAGCTTTCCTTTATACACTCATGGAACCTACACAAATATTAGATAAAAGACAAAAACTGTGTTCTCGCACTTGCACTGTGAAATAGTATTTGTATTTCCTCTGGGTATACTCCCCCGCCTCAAACCTCTCTGTCTCCTACACACACATACAAATATCCTTTCCTTTCTCTCCTGAACAGATTGTAGTAAAGGAAGAGGTTTTCCTGCAAGTCTGCTCTCCTTATATTATGATACTTGAAAATTTTCAATGAATTCGTAGTGATAAATGCTTCCTGGGCAGAGAATAATGAACACAAGATGCCTGCTAGCCTGAGGGCTCTGTATTAACCTTGCAAAGATATCTTCCGGTTCTGTTTCAAAAGCTGTTTTGCTATTTCTGTACAGAGTTCCTTAGTTGGTGTGGTCTTCTGTAACCAGACTGATTGTTGTACTACCAGGTATCCCTGTGTGAGGTGACTGGCCTTGATAGTGCACTACTTTATGCCCTTCTTACTAAAGAGAGTGAGAATGACACTTCTGAGTTTGTCTTGAAAGGAGCTGGTTATGTAGGGCCATGAAGCAAGATCTATTAACACTCTGTGAAAACTGCACATATGATGGGGAAATTATTCTTAGAAGGAGTGTTTATGTGAGATCTGAAGTTACATATTGAGGCTAGCTCTTGAATTCAGCTGAGCTGTATTTGGTGCAAGTCCTTAGGTAACGAGGCACAGGAGGTGTGATTCTGCTCTCCCTCTCTGTCAATGTGGAGATAGGTGGGGGCCTGAGTCCACGGCTCTGCCTGTGCCACTGCTGCTGGGGACAACCACAGGCTGCAGGGTCATCCCACCAGTGCTGGGGACAACCACAGACTGCGGGGTCATCCCACCAGTGCTGGGGTCATCTCACTGCTGCTAGGGACAACCACAGGCTGTGGGGTCATCCCACCACTGCTGGGGACAACCATAGGCTGCAGGGTCCTCCCAATGCTGCTGGTCCTTCGCATGAACCTGTATGTTACATGGCATGGATTGTTTCCAGTCAGGCTGGTACTGAAATCTGTGAGTACTTTGCAGCAGTGAAGTGATGGGGACAGGTTAGAGAGATGAAGCATCAGTCCCTTTACCTCCTTCGAAGGATAGATCTCTCGAGCAAGGTATAAAGAGTAAATAAACTCAAAGGGATTGAATTTACATATATTCAGTTGTTAAACGAAAGCAATGTTCAGCCTAAATTATCTTCCAGTTGAAATCACTGGGATGGTTATTTAGGTTAATATATTTATAGTGGGGGGACATCAAATAAAGCATGCAAAGAAAGTTCAGAGGTAAGTATTGCCCCTGAAATGGCAAACATTGGAGGAGAAAGTCACTAATACTATTTATTATTTTTGACTTGACTTGAGGGTGGTGGTTTGGTATATTACATGTTCACTGTAAGTGCATCTAAATATATGTGCATTACTTGAGAGAAAAAAAATCTGGTGTTTTCCTTTCATACGATCTTCTGCATCTGCCCTGTAATTTTCTCATTTCCCCTTCTTCCAGAAATGGGTTGTTTTAGCTCTTTCCTACTGTGGAGCTGGGTATGGAGATGAAGAAAAAGGCAAATCAGATGCTAGCAAAGAAAGCAAGGTTTTGCTTTTGTCTATAGCTTGTATCAGTGTGAAATCCTTAACACAAAGGAAATGGATCAAGCTTTTGGTGAGAAGGACCACATTGCTGCTTCCCATCTCAAGGCAGGTCATACTGTGCAGACCCTCTTAGCACCTCCATTGTGAAAGCCCTCGTGTGCTTCTGGCAGGACTCGTAAGCAGGAACAAAATATAGAGCTGTTCATAGCAGAGTCAGAGCAGGGATGTTAATGCCTCATCTGATCTTTTGCTAGAATATCTGTCCTGCAGCATGACAGCACTCCCTGCAGTGAGCCTTTCTTCCCTTTGCAGCTCTTCCATTGAGGCATGATTGCAGTATCAGATGCTCAGCATCAATTTCAGAACCTCTGAATTCTCTAGCAATTTAAAGCCCTGAGAAGCTCGATGATACTGGTGGCTTGTAATCCCTCAAAGGCAGTGATCATTATGATCACAGGAGTAAACTTCTCATGTATTGTTAAACCTGTACTCAGACAAAAGATTACACACAGTGAAAGAAAATTCTGTGGAAATTTCATGTGTTTCATTGCAACAGCCCCAGAACTCCTGCTACTGTTAATTTTGCAGTTGTTTCTCTGTAAAGATTGAAAATTTTTCACTTAATAGAAAACTGCTTTGATGCAGTTTGTTATCCCTCACCTCTGCTTTCCCAAGCAGTATCACCAGAAATAAATGGGACACAGGAAATAGTTACTGTTTTATTGGATAACATTTTTTAAAATTTGGACTTTTTGTATTGTTTTAGTGAGTCCAAACCAGTATTGAAAACTCTGTCTAGGAAACACCCAGTGAGATCAAAGGATTTTTTTGGAAGTAATTGTAACTTATTGATAGAATAGCAACTTTGAAAAGCCTGAAACTCAGACCATTTTTAGCACTTTGAATATCTTAAAACAGACACTTTGCCTTCCCATGTTGCCACTGCTTAAGGACCAGAAGTCTCTTTCATTTCACCTCTTCACTGTATATGGCAAAAATAGAGTTGTTTGAAACCAGTGACGTATGGAAGCAATTCATTTCCCAGCAACAGATGTCACCATAGCCTGCACAAACAACCAGCTCAGCAGGGTCATGCAAGAGGGTAGAGTGCTGAAGGATAATTTTTCAAGCCTTATTTTAAAAAAATACAGCATGTTATTTATAGTGCATTGTTTTTAGGTATGTACCTGCAGTGTTTTGCTGGCTATTGCACTGGATACCTCGCTGAAGGAAAATGAGTTTATCACTTGCAGATTATCACAGTTTTTCCTGATATTCCTTGATCTTGATCCATTGCAGTTTTGCCCTCACCGCTAGGTTTCCCAGCCTTTTGTGTGCCATGTTCCTGTGGCTTTATAACTTCTGTAAACTTCAGGGGCTAAGATTAATATGTAATATAAAATAGGAACAATATGAAGCTTTGGTGTTTTGTAGTTCATTATTGATTCATATCTTCCTTTTTCTCTTTGAAATACATTGTCAAAAACATAAAGGAGCAATATTTTATAACATCAACATAAGTGTCACATTCCTTCAGACTCATGAAGAAGGCACTGGAAAACTTCCAGTTGTTTGGGAGAATGGGCCCTTAGAAAATGGGACACTATCTACTTTATGAGTCTGCTTGGACTGGAAAGCAGGACGTGTGATCCTTTCAGTTAGAAGGATCCACGTTACTTAGACTCCTGACTAGAAAGCACAACTTCTTGGCCAACTTCATATATGCTGGTCCTTCAAGATGGCTTTGTGTCAGCAAATATTTCTGGGGAAAACTGAACATCAATGAGGGTAACCAGTGCAGTTTGGAGGTGCCAGTTTTGCCAGAAATGCTTTCTGTGGCAGCTGTGCTGCATGGGTGCCTCGTATGTCTTTTCCCATTCAGGGAAGTTTAAGGCTGTGCTGCTGTATGATGGGAGGGGCACCCACTGCAGGAGAAATTCAGTAAACTGACGGAGCCTGTCTGCCTGCCTCTTGACTGAAAAGAACCACCAATGTTTCCCATGTCCTGGGCAATCCTTTGTTTCATGTTGAACTATGAATCAGGAAAGTCATGTAACAGCTGGGAAGGAATTTTGCCGAGTGTGGGGCACTTTTGATGCACGTTATTGGTTGTGAAGGCACTGACACACAGTGAGCAGGCTTTGATCCATGGCAGTTCAGTGCAGGCTGAGACAGCTCTGTCTGATGGAGCAAAGAACATAAGTGCCAGAGATGATCTAAACAATGGGAGAGAGAAAAGGGCTAGTGCTGTCAGACACATCCAACTGCTGAGGAGAAAAGCTATCCTGTAATACCAAGTAGAGAGAAATTCAATAATTTCACTTTGTGTGTCAAAACATATTGCAGAAAAAAACTATCTACAGAATGTGGCAGCACAAGGGAATGAATGTAATCACAAAATAGTCAATAAGATGGAGTGGAAATATAAAATAAATGCTGTGTGGAGGCAAATGGAGAAATATTGTTAGTGCCAGTAAACAACAGATTACTTGCTGTCTTTCACAGGCAAAGCATGGAAAAATGTTTTGCATTCTCCTGAAAAACTCATGAAGACTTAAAATAAGAAGGATAAAGAAAACAGCTTTGTATCAAGGTTTCTGCTATGACTACAGAATAAACTGGAATGGTCTTCTGTTTCATGAGCTGTAGCTTGAAAACGTATGATAAAATCTTACTGGCCACAAAAAATGGCAGAAACAGAGCAATGGAAATAACAGAAGTTCCAGCTGGGAAAAATTTGGAAATGGACATTAAGCTTCTTGTTGAATCTGAAAAAAAAATTTCCAAGTGTTTAATTTATACAACTATTTTTAACTGTATCTTATTTAAGCATATTCATGTAAACTTCAAATACATTTAAATTTTAAAATAATTTGGTCTTAGATGAAAAAGATGGTCTTTGAAAATTGGAAGAAGGAGAAGTATCAAAGGGACACCGTATTACTAGATTATACAAAGTGCCCCCAGGGGACTGAAGTAATATATGAAGGGAAGTTACTTCTATCAACATGTTCCAGGAGCTATTTCAGAATTCACACCTGACTAGCACCAGGGCTGCATTGCTGACCACATGATGGTGATGGTGACAGAAAGGTAACAAGGTAAGTGAAATTATATTGGCTGTGCAGAGGGTTTATCCAATAATGCATAACTTCATATGCTCCAACACACGCAACATTAAAGCAGGAAGTGACAAAAGAACTGAAGCTTTTACATACCATAAATGATTGCTGCTTGTAGCAAGGAATCAGACAACCCACAAGAAGAGAAGCTGATTTAGTTCTGAAGCAGAGCATAGGACACAATTCAGGAAGTAGTTATCAGAGAACCACTTCTGGACTGAAGCTCAACATGCTTGTTGAGAAGGAAAAGGATTAAAAAAAAATCCACTGCAGTAATATTTAACTTCGAGAGAGTGAGGAAATTAAAATGAGGAAGTTAGATAAAAGAAAAGTGAAAAGAACATCTAAAAAGATATGCATGCAAACAGCATGGAAGGAGGCTGGAGACAAGTGTACGAGAGGCTCAGAATAATCATATGTAACTCATCTTTCTTTTTAACTTCTAAAAATTAACTCTCTGATAAGCAAAAAAAATTCCAAACCCCAACACGAAATTGAAAACAACAGAATGTAGATGATGTGGGAAAGATACCCTTCAAAAGTGTAAGTCTTCTCAATGGAGAGAGATATGGGAAAGAAAAGCGTAAAATCTGCCAACTTAAATATAAACCACAGTAGTTAGAGAACCAACTTCGTATGGACACAAAAGTTAGAAATTCTTTTTTGTTAAAAGAATCACACTAGAAGCAGGAGGCCCAGAGAGATAACTGGGAAGATAGGCAATTGAGGTATTATTAATTAATAGTATTACTAATTAATTTAATATTGAATACTAAATGAATTGTTTTCACTGACATTTACAACAAGGAAAGAGAGATCCTCACATGCTGAGAAATTTTCTCAAAGTCTGTTAGCATTAGAAGTAAATGGTATCAAACAAGAATTGCCATGAGGAGATGTTGCCCCAGAAGTATTTTAGACGAACTCAAATATGATGTTTCTGAACTAACTATTGTAGCATATAACCTGTCATTTAAGTCAGCCTTGAGGCCAGAAGAAATGTTTTAACTGTGGTACAGTCTTAAAAAAGGACTCAAGGACTGATCCATAGAGTAACAAAATACAAAACAGATGCATTTTTATGTTATTGTAAAAGAGCCATGTTATTGTCATGTCTAGAGTATTATGTGTAGTTTTAGCCTCACCAAATCAAAAAATGACATCAGAGAACCAGAAGCGAGCAAGAAAACACAGATGACCAGAGATGTGGCATGGTTTTATGATAAGATGAAATATATCAGGATTTGTCATTGAAAAAAGAGAGGAGTAGTGGATAAGGTCAAGTCTATGTAATGATAAATGGTGTAACAGATGGAAATAGAGGTGCATTGCTCTTTGTTCCTTTCTTATCTAAGGAGGTACTGGCTTAACCACAGAAAAACATTTAAGGCAAGCAAAATAAAATACCTTTCACTCATGGGCTCACTAAAATATGCAATTTATTGCCACAAGGTACCACTGAGGTCAAGCTTATGTCAGCTGGGTGTCTGTCTCAGTTCAGCAGCAAGCAAGCCCTGCAGCCTAGCTCAGAAAGCCAGTTTATTAATGGTTACTGAGAAGGTGAAAAAGAAATCCTTCATGCTTCCTCCTGTTTGTCATAAGTTCCTGCTGCCGATCACTGCTGAAGTCAGGATTTGAGGGTAAGTGGAGTATTTGTCAGCTCAAACAAGGTTGTGTTTTCATGATGCTATCACCATCATTATCATAATAATAATAAACCCCAGAAATCACTATCTATTATTTGCAAAACATTTTGATTTTTCATAGAACTGTATATCTGTTGAAATTCACTAATGTTGTTTTAACAAGCTTCAGACACCCTTTCATAGGTGCTAATTCCACTGTTCCGTCTGGTGTGTGCTCAGCTGACTGGGAATGAGGTAAATGACACAGCAAGCTGCATTTAGCTAAAATCAACCTGGTAAATCTCACCATATTTCCCAAATATAGCTTTAAAGTATGAATTCTGTGAGCTACATTCACTTTTTACAACAGGCCAGAAAAAGTGAATACTCATACAAAATGTTTTTCCCTGATTTTTGGAAGTTCATTTTTTTCTGCTCAGTAAGAATTTTATCATAATTTCATGCCCCCACACTTCATGGTTTGTTACTTGGTCTATTACTTTCACATTGTATTTGATAAGGTCCTACTTCCTATGATCTTAATTTCTGAGTTTTGATTCTTCACAGCTGCTGCTTTGAAGTCTTAGATAACGTTCTGAGCATTGTACACTGCCCCTGGTTTTAAACTTTTCATTCAGCTGCAGTATATAGCTCTGTTTCTCTCAAATAACTTTTTCAATAAACTGTTATATCTAATATTTTAAAATGAAAGTTTTGCTTTTAATCAGGGCAAAACTGTGGACTCTTTTCTTAAAAGAAGCTAGTAACTTCTGTCAAAAGGTTTATCCTCATTTTCAATCCTTTCTTCAAAGGAATTTAAGTCTCTTACTCAGTTCAGGAGGATTCTGAATCACTGTGTATTTCATATGCGCATGAAAGGGAGAACTGATGCTCATACTTGTCTTCGTGCCCTCTCTTTCACCACCATGTTTTATTCTGACCCAGTCCTGTCCAGGAGCAGGAAATGTAGCTGTCAGTAACTTCTTCCTTTGGATAATATGGAAGTGAGCTGGAACACTACATGCATGTGTTGTTGAGCGGCTGTTAGCTGGAAACAAGCAGATGTAAAACATTGGGTTTTGCCCTTGCTGTCCCTCTTCAATGCTTGATCTACAAGAGTGCATATGGATCTGGACTGCTGGTCAACATCAGGTAAATGCTTCCCAGCTTTTAGATCTCCAGTTATTAATATGAAAAATTTGGCCTGAGGGGCTTTTCTTATTTTACTTTTTTAAATGGACAGAAAATGAGCAAGGATCTCACACGTTGAGCTGAGAGTGTTTCCAGTCTCAAGACAATAGGGATATATGAATGGAGCTGAGGGCACCGTGGTTGGCGCAGTACTGCAGTTATTCCCACCGTTTTCTCTCATCTGTGTGTGTTTTTTATGTGAAGAGTCCTAATTTTTTCATTCCTTAGCCCTTTCTGTGGAGTGTCCAGGGATGTGTCCACAGATATACACATGTGGTTCTCCTGGAAGTTATTTACAACCATGTGAGAGCACAGATGATGTATATTTACAATTAGCACTTATAAATTGACACCTTGTCCAATTATACAAGCCGAGTCATAAAGAAATGACAAACCTTTGCAAGCATTAATCTTCCTTCAGAGTCATGATATGGGGCAGGATTGTAATAATGAAATATCCTTATTATACAAAACTACTTACAGATATTAGCAGTGCCCTTAGGTATAGGCAGATAAGAACCAGGGCTCCACGGCCGGCCCTGATAATTCTTCTTGCATTTTCCACAGTCTGGGCCTGTTGTGTTATGCTCACATTCACAAAGTAGTCTTTTGTTTTCTTCTTTACAGCCAGTAGCATGAAGGTTGCACTTACACCTAGTTTTAAAAGGCAAAAATAAAACAAAGTGGGATATTATTTAGAGGTGAGGTGAGTTTAAGCTCAAGTCTTAGAAAAGCATGTCCTATGGCAACCGCCCAATTTCTGTGTTGCGCCTGTTGCATTGTTCTGCCATGAAAGCATGACATCACAGGACATCACTGCAAAGAGCAAGTTGCAGGATATTCAACTCACACAGGTCTAAAAGTAGAAATGTCACCAAGACTCCAAGATGCTGAATCTTTTCTTGTTTTCACTAATGCAGCTCCAGTGAGAGCAATTAATAATTTTTACTACAGACAGGTCTATAATCTTGCAAAAATTCAAGAGTTACTATTCCCAGGAACAAAACAAGTCCTCTGCTTATGTCCTTACAGAATCTGGCCCAAATTAAGGTCCAAATTAGGCCTTGGGAGCCTGAGAAAACAGACTTCATTTAAATATCCTCTGCAATGCCACACTTCAATAGAAGGAAAGCTCACTTTAATGGTGTCTTGCCATTCTTGTTCAGCAAGTACTGTTCAAAAAGGGAATTTCTTTTCCTGCTTTAATTCAATATAACTCTAGTAGCTGAAGGTCAGACGAAATACTTTGGTAGGCATAGTTAGTTTTAGTTGGGAAAGAAACCTAATGGAGCCTTATGACAAAATCATTAGATAAACCAGATTCTGCCTCTGGTCTTGGAACAATTGCATTTTCCTTAAATTCCCCTCTTTTCTTGAAACTAGGACACTTACAGAATGAGAAGTTAGTTTCATAAACAGTAAGGTATCTTCACCTCTTTCCATCCCTTTCCAACAGATGTCAAAACCAGATAAAATCTATTTCTGTTTGGGGCTGGAGAGAAAACCAGTATTTAATGACCTTTCCTGTTTGTTTTCCTAATGACTGTACATCTAGTAATTTACAGGGTTCTCATGTGGGCATTTGTCACCTGTTCCATACAGTGACCAATAATTAGAGCAAAACAACACACAGAATGGCCAAGTGCAAATTAACAGCTGTCAAGCTGACTTCCATTTGGAAGGAATATGACCTGAAGCCACATACATATATATCCGCAGGGTAAAACAAACTTGCAGTTGTCCTAAGTAGCTGCTGGAGAAAATCCACAAGAATAAGGAATACAGTAGATGGTGGAGCATTCTCCTCAATGCTAGAAATGAGGCAGATGAAACTGCTGTTATTTGAGCAATGCTCATTCTAAAAAGAAATAGGTTCAACACATTTAAAATTGAAATTACCAAAACGTATTCAATATGCTGGACAAGAGAAAGAGTAATTTTTACAGTTTCCAAATATCAGTGCTTGAAGACTAATCAGTTGTGAATTTTCAGTGACTGGCCACTGCAAAATGGAAGATGCCTGTCTGGGCATCAGTGGATGACATCTGCCTATTCACTAGACATTGAACAATTTGGTAAAGGCTACTGCTATCAAGAAAAGCCATGTGTGGTTTTACTGTCCACAGGAATATGGAAATGGGAGACTCTAAACAGGAGAGATATACAGTCAGAATAAGACCAAAAAATAGAGGAGAAAAGCAGGAGAGACTGTTGAGTAACTAGAACAAATCAGCGAGAGGAAGGGACAGGATTTCTTTCAGAAGGAGATTTTTGTTTTATTGTAGGGACTCATCAGTGTCAAAGGCAGCAAACTCACCTAGGCAAGAGGAAAAAAATGGTTGATTCTGAGGAAAAGCTGTGGTACCTAGTGCTCTGTAAGGGTGCTGCAGACTTGTAGGGGAACTGAGGTGGGGGTAGATAAAGGTATATCCATTTGCTAATTGGTGTAAATATACACAGCTCTTTTAACAAGCACCTGAAGATAAAGAATAATTGTGTCACAAAACCTTGTGCAAATTCTCTTTGCGCTTCTTAGATGCTGTGCTTGTCATATGTTCCTGAAGAGAGACTGTGACCCTTCCTTAGTTTTGCTTGCATGGGTAAAAGTCTTGGATGGACTCTGGCCTTCTCCATCCTCCTCTGCTTCTATCCAGTCCTGTGCCATGCCTCTTCATATATAATGCAAAATATATGCATGTATTTATATATATGGGTGTATACATGCATACACAAACAGCTCCCATATTATCTCAAGATCTCCTTTTACTGCCCACTGTCCCTACTCTTGCCATGTCCCCCCTCTTTATGAGCTGCCTCCTCCTTTTCCTGATATTCCACGGCAAGAGAGCATGGGCAGCACAGCTCTGCTGGCTGTTCTGGTGCCCAGTTTTTAATTTCTTAGGGCAAGATTGCTGCAGGGGAAGTGCTTCTCAGCCCAAGGTGCAGCACCTCACCAGGCAGGGCCCAGGCGCTCCAGCAAAGGGCAGGGTTCTGCATGAGGCATCTTGTGTGACTTCAGCCACCAGCCCCACCAGGCAGAGAGAACGAGACATCCTGGAGGGCTGTGTTTGTACCAAATACAGGCAGCTTTGCACAAAAACAGCAAAATGCATTTTCTTCTAGAAGTAGCTGGCAACTTCCTGTCAAATTTTAAAACCCTGTGAACTGAGATTTAAAACCAACAGCCCCCATATGGGCATTCTGACTAAACACACACAAAATAGACAAAGTGGGGACATTTTAGCCTCTTAGCTTCCTAAATGGAAGAATTGCTAAGTGGCTTTTCTTGTCCTAAACCATAGAATAATCAAAGAGTCATTCAATCAATGCCATTATGCAAATCAACTAATTTATATGCTGTATATGTATTTTTGAAAGCTTTCCCAGCAGAATTATCCAGAATGCTGCATCCTGTCTTAAAATTCCAAGTAATAATGAAAAATGAAACGCCCCCAAACCAAATCCCAAAGCATCCCCCTGCCCCCAAAAAAGAAAAAAAAAGCAGTGGGGAGAGAGGAGAGAGTAGTGTAGTGTCCTGGGGTGATTTTAT
>VYZT01074178.1:0-22551 GCA_013400735.1 Pomatostomus ruficeps | reverse complement strand
CCCCCCCCTATAAATATCTGATCTTATTTGCCTGACTACTCAGGTAAGGGACTTTATCCTCATTCTCCACTGAAATGAACAATTTAGGGAATGCCTAACTTGTTCAGAGATCTGACAGAATGGAAAAAAGAAAGGTTATGTCCAAAGATATGTTGTCCCCTTATAATTCTGTGCCTTTTTCTGGGGCAAAAATGATTTTGACGTGCTAGTGAACTTTGAAGTTCAACACCAAATTTAAACAGAAAAAACAACTCAGCAACCTATTCACTTTCCCCAAACGATACAATTTTTTAATTACTCTGCTTTATAGCAGAAGATAAATAACTCCTGAGGATAAGCAACATTTTTTTATTGACTTTTGCCCTGACAAACAAATAGCTCCCTTGGAATCCAACCAGGTCCTGGGATGAAGATAACTCTTTACAAGAGAAAATTGTGCCTGCTGCACAGTAAAGAAGTGATGTAACACTTCAGTTAATACCCAGTCTGTCTAAATTGCTGATAAGAGCAGGGTGCAATCAAATAAAATGAAAGCTCTAGAGGGTGAAACAAATGAGAAGGAGTTAACATGGAATATTGTACATATAAGTGTTAACTCTAAATACAAATTATAGAGAAATTAGAAGAACATGATGCATAGAGGAATCAGATGGCAAAGCTGTTCCCTCAGATTCCAACCTTTCTCCTGAAAACATCCAGTGAGTCCTTTTAGCATAGGGCATTTGTGGATTGGTGATGTATGGGTGGGAGAGGAAAACAAGCCTGACTCATGGTAGCAAGAATGTAGATATGTATATGGCTTTTGTGTGTTGCCTTAAATGAAGAAATCAAATGTCAACTTGAATGGAAAGACTATGTTTTTAATTTCCATTATCACTCTTGTGATGTTATTTGTAACAAATTTAGGTTGCCACGATAGAAAGCTGCTTCTGCAGTAGATCCTCTGTTAATTGAGGGGTCTGGCTGGTTAAGTAAGATGTAGAAGACATAAGGTTAGTGGCTCTCTAGTTTAAGAGCTTTATTTCAACTTTGTTTCTCAGGACAGTGCTTTAGGCATTGATCTAGAGCATATGCTGAACTGGATTATTCTCTCATTTGCTGTAATTGACATTAGAGTCTTTGAATAAACAGTTCAGTATGAGTTGGTGGGGACAAAACTTGTTGTCACTAATCCAGGTGTAAATTTCATCCTTTGACCTAATGGAGTGGCTCCCAAGGTGGAGCTGGAGGAGGGACATTCAGTCTCTTCTCCTGTGTACTGGATAAACACCCTAATAGTTCTGGGGATGGAGTGGAATGAGGACAGAGACTGTGGGGTTGGTAAAGCCACAGTGATGGCAGCACAACTGATTTTGTCATCAGCTTATTATGGTTAGCTCTTTGCTAAATCTGTGAACATGCCCAAGAGGGGAAGCAAATATTTATTCAAGAGGGTGCAAAAATGCTTTCATTCTCAGCTTTGATAATGACCATGAAATATCCATCTTGAGTGGGTCCAAATTCATGACCTTTTTAGCTCATGCAACTATTACACTGGTAACTCCTCCTTGCACAGGGAGAGCTGTTCTGGCACATGCCACTGCTTGGTGGGAGCCTGGAGCAGAAAGGTGTTCTTGTGCTGGGTGCTCATAAATGATCTGAAGATGAGTGAAAATCAATGCACCCTTGGCAAATTATGATTTGGGAGCTCATTATCTCTTTGTGAAACTCATTTTCCAGCCTACTGATTAAGCTTATAAAAGCACAGTTTTAATATGCCTCCTACCCTGTTTTTAATTCCCTGGCTGACAGTAAAGAAAATTCTGACCAACTCTCAGGACAATTTATACTCTTCTTTTATCTTGATGGCATATTGATCCTGCTGAACATTCCTTCTGCAAAATAATGAACATGCATCTTAAATGCAGTTCATAGGGGTTGTGTAGTAAGATTTTTTTCTTCCTAAAGGCAGTTTGCTGCTTTTGTATTCTGAGGACAGGTGCAGCCTAGGAGGAATGGGTCAAGACTCTTCTATGGAAAAATCATTCTGATCTCTGTCACTGTTTTTTACTTCTTTTTTTATAGTTTCCTGACATTTAATGGTCTCATTGTTTTGAAGCTTTAATCTTGCATTAAATTATGGAAAATTGTCCTAGTAACTGTAACAGTGACTGTATTTTGCTGGGAAAAATCTCACGGAAAGTGGTCTTAGAAATGTCTCCATGAATTGACTAAAGATGGGAAACTGCGTTTATTCCACTAATGCTGCACTTGCTTTTTTTTCTTGAAAAAAGTAGCCTTGTCCCACCCTGTCCCCAAAAGTAAGAGACTCCCCAAAGAAGCTTCTTGTTTAATGTAAACCAGGCTCTAAAGCTGAAAACCCTCTTATGCCAAAGGATGCGGGGGAAACCCTTTGGCTTGGGGAACATTCCTGGTGTATTAAAGCACATTAAACCCTCATCCTACCTTACCTGGTGATTGCTTTCATTCTTGGAGAAGCCCCAGGCTGTGGGTGCACACATGGTCTGCAGCAGTGCTTGGTCAGGCAGCCCGTTTGCCCCAGCTCCCTTTGGGCTCTCGCTGAGCGGGAGCAGCAGCTGGGACTATCCACATGTAATTTTTCACCATTGTGAGCAGGGCCTGTCTCTCTGAAAAAAGAAATAAAGTTCTCAGGATTCGTCCCTGGAATAATGACAAATTCAGGCATATTTCTTTGCAATGCAAGCTAAACTACCTGTATTTTTCCAACAAATAATTATTGCCTCATTCACCCTACACTCTGGAGGCGAACAGGCTCCCAATCATATGAATGAGGTGATCTTTCAGCAACTTAACACTAAACTTGAGAACAGATGAAATAAGGAAACCACTTAGAGGAAAATGACCTCTCTGTGATAGTCCTTTCTCAGAAATAGAAGATTTGCTGTTCAGCACCAGCAAGTGTGTAGGAAACCAGCTGAATGGGAGAATCTATCCACTCCTCTAAGTACTTAATGGGACACTTATTTCCCTTTGCTAAAGAAAGGCTGGTGACATCTGCATTTAGTTGAAGAAGCTAATGGCAGAGGCAGACAAGGAAAAAGGCTATGCTGTGAAGCAAGAGGACCAGGTCAATGTTCCTTTCAGGTCAAAAACACCCTTTCTTTCTCATCTGAGGGATGAGAGGGCCCCTGAAGAAGAAAAAAATGCTTTAACTACTGAAAAATTAAGTATAATCTAGGACAGGAATAAAGACTGGGGGTTTGGCTGGGAGGTGGAAATGTGTTCATAAAGGACGGTGCCTCAGTTATTATATACAAGTGTGCAGTGTTTAGGATTCTTCTAGTGCTACCAAAGAGCGTGTGTATTTGGAAATTGTAACCTTTAAAACAAACTTGCATCTTGTGTGTGAAAAGTGTAACTCTCCATGACTGGAGATAAGAGAGCAAATGGCAACGTGGTGATTTTTTGGGATTTGGGACAAAATAAACATTTTCTCTATAATCTAAGAGGAACTTGAATTCCAGATTTATTTTCACACTAAACTGTCAAGTCTATAATTGTCAACATGAAAATGCATTTTCAAAACACCCACAGGTGAGCTAAGGTTGTCTATGCTGTAGATGTAGATTCTGTCAGTAGGGGCTTAAAAATCTATAACTAAAAAACAGAGTTGTGAAATAAAGAGAAATTTTCAATCAAGAAATGAGCTGGTTTTAATGTTGTTCTAAAGCATAGGGAGTATGTATTTCTTACCACCAAGCAGGCAGGTTTTCATAAATCCAGAGAAGCTGAAGGAGTCGTGAGTGTATTTTTTATTCCAATTCCCAATTTGTAACCACAGTCATTTCTAATTCACATTTACCTCTGCTAACACTGAAACATGTTGGTCTTTTGATGGGTGTTGTTACGTGCTAGTAAAACTAACAGGGATTTGTCTATCCCAGTTCTGTGGTCTGTACCCAAATGAAATTGATGCCAGGGTTATTTACAATCTGTTCAGGTCACGTAAAACTTCACCTAAACTGGATTTGGGTTCTGTGATGTTTCAGTGCAAATATAATTTCATGATAATTTTTCTCACTCATGCTCCCTATTCTGCTAACAGTTTGCATTACAGGGATTTAAATTACAGTAACTTTGGCAAGATAGAAAGTGAACTAGATGGTTTTGAGGTTGAATACTGTTCAGTTAAAACTGGTGTGCACTTTCTCTAGATGCCGATAATGTAAACAGCCATGACAATTTTTAAGCCATGTGTTTGTGTGAGTATATTTGATTACAATTAGGGAGGAATCTCTCATGCAGTATTGATTTTTAATCTTTTTTTCCTTGTGGCTACAGCACACATTGATTAGGTATAGTAAGAATTATATAAATTGTTAATCCAGTTTAGCTAGGTTTTGAATTAAATCTGATCTTTTAGAAAAGAAACCTAGATAGTAATGTGAATTGTTTATATCAAGAGGCTTTTTGTGGACTTAATACTGAGAAATGCCTAAAAAAGCAAGTGTGTGTGGGGTGTAATGCAGATGAATACAGCTATGAGAAGCGCTAAGCAACTGGAGAAGGAGTGGGGGGCTGTTTGGAGGCTTCCAAAATGTCATTGTCAGAAGAACTGAATGTACTAATGTAGGCCTGGTTGCAAAATAGATATGTAACAGGGGACATAATACCTGTATGTGGATGATGATAATGTTTGACAGGAAATCCATGAGAGTACTCTCAAATATAAACCTATATGCACTGATACATGTCCCAAAAATATGCCAAATTTTGACTGGTTATTTTGTCAGAAAGATTTGCTTGTTTGTGTTTTGACAGCTGAGGTTTTTCTTTTAACTATCCTTTTCTCTTTTTTCAACATATTTTAAACATTTGATGTTGATATATATTCTACATAAAGTATATGACTAGAAAAATTACTTATCTATTTGCATATAAAACTTCCTCTGTTCCTGAACAACGGAGATGTGCTTTGGCTGAACTGTTCCCTCAGAAGGTCGTTTAGGCTGCAGAACTCATTTCATGGACACTCTGGCAATCACTGTGTACTTTCAGAGCTCATTTCCAAAAAACCCAAAATCCCTCTTCATAGAGCAAAGCATTCCACTTTTAAACTGAGCATGGGAATTTCATATGACTTATGAAATTGAAGAATATTTTGTTTTGAAATAGCCTCTGTGCTTAAAGCTAGCAATCTAGCTGAGGTTTGTAGAACTTCACATTAACAGTGGCGTTCTGATGTGGTCTGTGTTTGGTAGAAGCAAGTTTAACATAATTCGAGAGCTCTCTGTAAGAGGATAATAGCAATAAAACGCAGGCTTTTTTTTTTTTCTGGTTAATAATAAAGGATTATATTATCTATCTTATTTTTATTAAGAGAAATGCAAATCTGGCAAAATATGTAGCTATATTGTGGACAAATCAACAGTAAAATTTGGTTTGCATGTGGACTGGTTAATGATCTTTGGACATGACCTTTTATTTGAAATTTGCTCTCTTCTATTGAGTTTTTCTATTCCCTTGCAGTTTCTTTGTCTCCTTACAGGTATTTAGATATGGATAGCAAGGTGTAGGGGTTTCTAGGTCCTGGAGAAGAGAGCAAAAGAAATGGTTTTGCTTGTGTGTTATATCTTTCTATGTGAAAAGAGAAAGTTCCTTACCAGCTAATTGATAAAATTAGTAATCAAACTGCGTCCAAATCTCCTCTAAAATTATGGTTTAGAAGAATCAGCTTGTCTGATTTCAAATAATACATAAAATATGAGTGAGATGGCAGAGGGATTTGTGGGATGGAGACAGATTTTTAATTTGGAAATGAGCAAGATATCTCCTACTCATAATGAGGTATATTTGAAAAAGTTATTGTGATCCATTCATAGAACTGTGGTCTTATATTTGTTCTGGCCAGAATAAATGTTTGAAATAATACTGAAAACTTGCAAAGCTTTTGAATATTATACAGGGTGAAAGTAGTTTTCTTTATGAATACAGTTTTAGATTAGAGAATTAAATATTTAGGGGCACATTCTCTGAAGGGTTAATAGTGAGATAGTCAAGTTTCTTTCCTTTTTTTTTTTTTTCCTGTCAAAGAATTCAGGGATTTCTTTTTATTTTAAATGTAAAAAATAGAGAAATAACACACTATATAGCAGTGGAATTACTGAATTCTCTACAGAGAACTTGAAAAAGAATCTTAGATTTTTGAGGTCATGTGCTGTACCCTTCAGGTCACTTAAAGGCACAGTCTTATATGTGGGGCCCTTAATGAAGGGCCTGGTTTTACTAAGGACATATTTGTTGATTGATTGCTTCCTATAAATAAGAGCAGTTAATTACTGATGAAACATATTGGGCTGTTTTTCACCCTGCCAGTTGGGTTTTAATAGATTGAGGGGAAAACAGCTGTCCTTCCATGTGGCAAAAGCTGCTTGGGGTTTGGAACATCTAGGCAATCACTGTTTCCCTAAGAAGAATAAGGTGAGAGGTGCTTGTGAGCAATGATTTTCGTACGGGTGCACGTTGTGGCCTGCAGGGATGGAGGTGATGCAGCTTCTGTGGGCTGTGCTGGCCAGCCAGCTTTTAACCCACTTCTGCTCACACTCCTGGACATGTGGAAGTGTGCTCACCTCTCCTACAGCTTCTGGGGGGAGCTGTGTCTCCCAGAAGCACACAGCCACCTCTGCCCTGTGCGTAGCTGCTGGTGACTGGCTCCTTGAGGAAGTCTTGTTAGAAGGACCTGTCCTGCAGTCTTGTGCTTTGTCCTCTTTATTTGTTGAAAAACAGTCTGCAGCTAGGGAAAGGTGGGATGATAGCTGTCGTCCTGGGTCAGGTCTTCGTTGTGTACATACTCCTGCAGAGGGAGGAAACCCAGATGTTGCAGAAGCTGTGATTGTTGTCAGTTGAAACAGAAATTGCACTGTGACTTACGATGATTTGATGTTTCCAATAATCTCATCTGAAGACCAAAAGGCAAGGGATGACTTTTGGTACTAGACATGTCTTAAATAATAAACAGCATAACTAGAAATTCTCATTTTGGAAACGTACTCAAGGTTAGACTGTTCTTTAAATGCGCTTGTTTGTTAAACTCATATTACATTGGGAAATGTCAGTTTGGATTTGTGTGACGCTTCAGTGTTAAAAGGAAAATCTGCTTTCCTCTGTCACTGCCCCAACATGGGAGGATGATGAGGAGCAGTCATCATGTCAGTGCTGGTTCTGCCATGCCTGCTCTGCTCTGTGGGGCCTGCCTGGGTTGCCATGAATGTACACAGTGTGCTCTGCAGCACTTTGATGTTTAAGAAGAGCTGGCCAAAGTGAAGGCATGGCAGAGGCAGGGCTTTTCTTTTCTAAAAACTGCCCTACATTCCAACAAATCCAGGCACCTCAAAGCTATCTCTATGATGCAAAAGCCTACGAACTACTGTTCTCCCTGGCCAAAGGTGTAACAAAAGCTTCCAGGCATAGATGGTTACAATATAATCTGATGGGAGGGAGCAGAAGGAGGAAAAAAGTCTAATGCCAGAACCGGGAGTTAAACACCCCCCTCCAAATCCCAGAAATAGAGGAGTAGATATTATGAAGCAGGCTTAGTTTCTAGCAGCTTGATCTTTGCCTTTGTGTGCCCTTGGCTTTGTGTGCATTGATGTCCTGTTTGTAATTATCATTCTGTTGTCACCTGTATTCATGATGACACCCCTATATCACATTTTCATCACAGCGTGAAATGTTGCTCTTTTTGCTTTTGTTTTGTTTAGTACTATGAGTTTAGCCCAGAGTTGAAAAAAAAAAAATAGACACTTCTCACAAGACACAACGGTACATTGATAACCTTGCAGTTTAGTTACTGATCCTATCTCAATGTTTCCATCTCTCTCCTTCCTCCCACCCCTCTTTTTAGGCAGACAAGGTTTTCCCTCAACAAGCTGATGACAGAATAATTTCTCCAGGTTGATTGTTTGCCCCACATGGTCCTCTGGAGATCTTCATACAAGTGGAGAGAAGCAGATCAAAAGCCTGCAAGAAAAAAACAGGCAGAGGATTGAAAAAGGCCACCATAAAGAACCTACTCAGGTTTCATTCTGATGATGAACAGGCTTGTAAAGTATTCTGAGACCTGTCAAATTTTCCCATCTGAAATCCAGACCTATTTTAAAAAGAATTTTCATAATGAGTGTCTCCTTTCCTCCATCCACAGGCTCAGAGTATTTTCTGAAAGAGTTCTGCAGGGCAGAGGAGTTGAACAGTTGATCACATGCAGGAGCACGGGATAGATGGAGTACAGCTGACTCAACAGCTACAGGGGATTTGGGTAAGTGCCCACCATGTCAGCCAACTAGAACTTACTAAAATATTGGTTAATATCACAGTATTCATTACTTTTAAAGAAAATTCTTACTTCATCACTTGTCAGACAAATTTAACCTCACTAGGAAATCTCAGTGGTAGTTTGTTGGAGAAGAAGTATGCAGGGAATGGCTGATAAAAACATGAAGGCATTAGCATCCAGTTGTGATTTTTTGCAAGTTAGATTTTACCTAAAGGTACCCAGGCCAGGCTCGTGCTATTAATGCTAGGAGAGGAAGGTTATAAACCCTGTGCAATGTTGAGGCTATCAATGTATGTCAAACCCGCTCATGTTGCTTTCAGGAGGGAAACAATCAATTGCTTGAAGGAGGCAATGTTATCCAACTTGTGGTGTCAGTCAGCCTGTTCCCACAATCATTGCATTGATGGAGGAGAATTTTGGTAAGCAGGACTTCTTATCTGGCTGCAGTGCCATTGAATGACAGGAGTTGGTTGATTGGAAATTACATTGTTTCTGGTCACAAAGCTGGCTGGACATGGTAATTGCACCACCTTTGTTTATTTTTAAAGTAATAATAACAATGACAATATATTAGTGAATGAAGATAGCGGGGATTTGAAATCAAGTCTTCAGTTAAGCTGATGAACTGATACAGTCCAAATTGACATAGTTACTGTAATTGCCTTGTGTACTGTGGGGGAAAACCTTACCAGCTGCAGAAGATAGGAATGCTGGCCCTGCTTGCATATGCTTGATCAAAGACTGGTTTTACCAGGGCACGACGTTTTGTTTTCTCTCAACTAGATCTTAAGCAGTGCCCCCCAAGCTTGGTTTACAGATTGGCTCAAAAATTGCTTCAAACATTGTTTTAAGTACCAAATGGCTACAACATGGACTTGAAACATGATGAAAGAAATAACCATAAGTGAATCTCTTCTGTTTCACAATAGATATAGTTTTCCTTTTCAAATATAAATCTGGGAACAGAATCTCTTTGATTTCACACTTTATGAAATCTGTGGTATTACATGCTTTCTTTGACCAAGATATTAGCACCACTATTTATTGTAAATTTGTTTAGGTTCCAAGGATTAGATAATGTTGTACTTTACAGCAGCATCATTCTACAACCTTACTGCTTAATTGTTGTTTCTAAAAGTGAGGAAATGGAAGTAATCATGATGGCATAAACTCTTGCTGCTTTTTGTCAGGGAAGTCCTATTTTACTGGTAACTTTTCAAGCCGCAAACAGATGGCTGCAGTATAATCTCCTTGCTAGTGACATCAAGCATTATTTTACTGAAGATTTATATTTATATTGCTCTCTTCAAAAGCATAAAAAGAGTAATTAAGTAGAATGATACTCATTTAGATCTTTATCTGCCCATGTGATTGCAGGGCTCTGGGGTCAGGCAGTAAGATTAAGAGCATCTCATCACTAGATCAGTGTGTTTGAATCCAGACCATGGTTAGAGGCGACTAAAGGCCAGTAGAATGTGATGACACTTTGGGGGCCTATATCAGATGATTTGATAGATTCTGGAAATTTGCTAGCTGATGGAACCTCCATAATGATCAGTGGTCTGACAAGGAAATCTGTAGAGTGAATGTGCATGTGTGGAGAATGTATTTAAGCTTAGGAACAGTCTCTTAGTTCCAGGTTTCAGGGACAGTCTTTGTACACTACCTGTGCAGGGGACAAGACACAGCTGTTACTTTTGTGTTTCAGTCCAAGATGATCCTGGACTTGCTTTAGTCCCAGTGATTGTCAGATTGCAATGTCTCCACTAAAAGTGAAAGAGAAACAAGATGTAGACCAGCTGCAATAGAGCTAAATCGTCTCATTTTTTTTTCTCACTATTGAGTTAATTAGACAGTATCTTAAACACTGTAGTTGTGTTCATTATCGATACTTGCCAGTCTGTAAGTGAATGTGGCACAGCTGCTGGTTATCTGATGGCTCTTGTTTTGTAATCAGCTTGTTTATAGTATTTTGTAGCTGAAGTAAGAAGTAGAAAATCCAACATGATTTTTATTTTAGTTTTATGATGTGAGTCAGAAATGCAGTGACCACAATAGGGAATCTATAAATGTTTTCAATTGGTTTATATCCTTAGTGTTTCAGTTGAATCCACTGAATTGCTCTAAAGAATTTAACTCTAAACCACAAGATAAAAGGAAAGTGGAGAACAAGAAGTCAATTTATGTGTATTTTAATGATTAAAAGGATCAATCAATTAATGATTGATCAAGAACATCCAAATTGGAGCTAAAATGATCTTTTCAGACCACTCACGGCAATAGCCTCCAAATCTTATACTGAATTTCCTTTCTTTTTTCCTCAGGTATCTTGCTGATGTCAAATTTTTTCTGATGCAGTAGACAATATGAAGAGTGTGAAAGTGAGAGGATAATCTGTTCAAAATTGTTTAATTCAGGTCCAAGGCCTTGGCCATAAATCACTTCCTTAAGACCGGTTTTCCTCTCAAATCTGCTTTCCCTGGCAACATTGTGTGCTTTGTATCTTCACAAATGTCCTGTGGGAAACACTGGTTAGTTCATGCATATTGGAAGAACAGAATAGAAATGAGTCTTTTCTGCGAGGCTCAGGAGGTGTCATTTTGTGCATTTCTATATGTGGAACTTAATGCTGATTTGTGTTTTCACACTTTATTGAGGTATCCGTGAACCATGGATTTGGAAACAGAATTTCAAACAGAGACTTAAATTTTTTAGCTTATCTCTCAGATACATAGGTACTTTTATTGTATGATATAATTAGCATGATTTGAAAAATGCCAGCATTTTCTCAGGTTGTTAAAATAAATGTCTGGAAGAGAGATATAAATATCTGTTGAAGCTGCTTTTGTGGGACGGTAAAGCAAGTATTCTGACAATATTTAAACTAAAATTCAACTGTTCTGTCACTAAGCAGAGCTATGGTGAAAATAATACGGAACAGTGTAGGGGGAAGATACCACATTTGAAGAATATTATTTCACTAGTGGATAACACTAGAATAAATCTGTTATTTAACACAGAATAGCAGATAAACAGTCCATTCCATGACCTCAACACTCACAAGTCAATAAATTTAAATAGACCTAGTAAGTCAAGATCTCTGGCTTGTTCAACAAATAGTTGTTTATTTATGCTTTAATAATTGTATTTTCTCAGTAGTATGTCTCCTTGGAGGAAGATATTATGCTGCTTTGCATAAATCTCTTGGAAATATTTTATAAAGATGTAGTTTTCACTTGATCACTCGTTTTCTGCTTACATATGAGGTTAACTTAGTTTTTTTTCACACTAAATTAGAAAAAACCTCTGTGCATCCAAGGATTGGATATAAAAATGAAGACATACATGTGTACTAAGGTACAATGTTTAAAAGTTTATTAGGAATGTTTTGAAGTGTTAAAATGTAGATTTTTTTTTTAACAGCTTATTGGCAGTATGGTACACCAGTTAAATTTCCCTAGTCATTAGGCAGGCGGAAAAACCATCTCAGCTGGAGTTTTGCCTGTCTGAGGCTCCGAGATGAAGCTCCAGATGGACCTGTGCTGGTGCCTCTCTCTAAACACACCTGGTTTTATAGATGCAAGAGCTCTGTATGGCTGTAAGGCTTCTATTATTTACCCAACATACACATTTATTTCTCACTACAGAAAAAAGATCCATAAAAAATACTGAGCTGTGAATTTTGGAAGCAGTTGTAGGATTTCAGCCTTTTGGTGTTCAGTAGGATTTAGAATTATTATTTCATTTCAATTCATAAGCACACTATGGATTTCTTTCATATAAATATTTTATGATGTTGAATATCAGTTGCCCATTGTAGTGTGCTGGTCAAAATTTGAAGTCTTTCAGATTACAGTCTAATGATTTTGATGTGGCTTCCTTTTTGTGGAAACTTAACATCTCTTTCTCACACCCTTTGGCTTTTTTATTCTGTGAAAGAGATTATTGTAAAAAGACTTTAAAATAACCCAAAATTCTTTTCACTTACACTAGAATTTTTTTAACTTTTGAACCAAATAAAAAGCTTCAGTGTTCAAAAACTGCAAAATTTTTTTCCCCAGTCTCATTTTCCTTGGACAGTATGAGCACCTGCTTGGTTCACAAAACATCTTGGCATTTGAGATTTTAGATATGATTTAGAATTGGTCAGGGAAAGCTCCTGTTTGGTTCTGGTGGAATTTTTAAGGAGGTGGTTCTAGTTTTGACCCAATATTTAATTACAGAACTGATATATTATGGAGCTAATCCAGGATTCTTGTTTATAAATCTCAAGAATTGGGAGGAAAAAATATGGTTAGAGAATAAGTACAGGCCATTTTGGGGCCAAATAATTGATACTGAAGGCAAGTCTCTGCATGACTAATGTGTGTTTTTAAAGCATGGTCTTTCCAATTCAGTCCACAACTGCTGTGTTCTGAATAGCTACAAGAGAGATTAGTTTACTTATTTAAAACAAAAATATTTTCACATTTTGTATGTGTGGGAAAAATCAGCTGGTTTTGTACATTCTGAGGTGCACTGATTTCTGATGTTCTTAGTTTTATTATTCCTTCATACATGTCAAATTATTACATTTGCTGTGAGCCCTCAAATACTGTAATCTTGGGAACATAAAGGCTATTCACTGGTTTAGCTCCATCGTCAGCTTTAGTCCTCTGTTTAGGAAACTATTCAACTTCAAGGTGCATGTGCATGCCTCTGTGTGTATACATTTATCATGTATATATGTGTGTGTGTGTGTATGCATATATTTATTTTTTCCACTTTGCAAGTTTTGCTAGGTGTCAGAAATATGATGGCACTATGGAGTCTGAAAACAGAATACTCTAAAAAAATATGCATGTTTCAAGGTCTCAGAACCAAAGATTATCCACAAATATAGAGAAATTTTATAGCTGAAATGTGTCTTAAAGTTCTTTGCATCTCACATGCCCTTTTTTCTGTAACAAGCCTTTTGAAAAAAGGCAATTATCGCCTTTAGATAGGCTTATCTTTAAAACAGTTGCTGTAAAGATCCAAGGATCATAACACCCAAGGATATAAAGTGGAAGGCATAGTGAAAACAATCTGGATAATTTATTTCAATAGGATGTACAAGTTAAAAGAGAAAGTTCCACTGAAGGACTTGGGGTAGAGAGGTATTTTTCTGTTTTTGTTCACTGGGTTGCTTTTAAGTGACGGCAGATGATCTTGTGTGTGTTTAGAAGCAAACTGGTTCTGGAGGACTTGAGAGCGGTGCAGTTAATGCACTTCACAACTCTCCACAGCTCGAGTGCACATGCAGAAGAAAGCGTGGCAGAGAGATGAATGCAAGCCACAAGGACAAGGAACTATTTTGTCATGAGATGACTGAGAAGGGCTTATTGAACTATGTAATGATAATTTGAAAATATTTCTATGAGCAGAAGTAATGTTCCGATTCCATTACTTGTAGACACCTAATGTACATTGCTAGACAACATGTAGATGGTTACTATATGTATATGAAAACACTTATAAATGTGCCACCAGCTTATTATGTGCTCATCACATTTATAATTTTCTTACAGAAGTTTTCGTTATTACTATTAACAGTTCTTTTTGAAATACTTATCCAGTCAAAAGGCAAAAATCACCATATTATTCTGCTGAATCACCACACCCTGTGAATTAAAAATAGGGAAGAAGAAGTGGATTACAGGTAGTTCTTATAAAATACAGGAAGAATACTTGAAATAATAATGTACTCAGAAGTCACAACGGGCTCACAAATGAATTTCAATAGAAATGTAGGGCTGAATCAGTGAATGCTGTTGACAACAGAATATTTTTTAAGATCTTTTTAGGGAGGATGGGAAAGAAGAGAAATTAATATCAGATCATGACAGAGGAAAGAAGAGGGAATTTAAATCAAACTACAGCTTCTCAGTGGAATTAAATTCCTAAACTGACTGCAAATCTTGTCTTGTTTAAATCATAAACATCTTTACTTGGGAATTCTCTGCAGGCTTTTTGACACAGTGAAGTTTATCAAAGCAGGGATGAGGGCTTTGTAAAGTGATAACAATTAAAATGAGGGCTTCGTGTTGCAATTCTGACCTCTCTGTACTCTTCACTGATATGCAGCACAGAGCAGTAGGACCTGAGTCTTGGTACATCAGTGAAACATGATATGGGTTTGTCAATTAAGAGTTTAATGAATAAAAAGGGTCAGATTTCCCTTGCAGTATGTGTTGGCATCTTTTTAATCCTGGAAGTCTTCTTAACAGCCAAATATGTTTCCTGTTAGATCAAAGAAACACTTTTTTTTTTCTCTAAAAACCACCAAGAGCTGCATTTCTCAAAAAAGGTGTGCTAAGAATTGCATACTAAATGAAGAAAAAAAGGCAAATATCTTCCTCATTAATTTCTCTCCTGGATTATAAATCATCCCATTCGTGACACTTGCATGCTATTTTACGTTTTTGTACATGGATTTTTCATTTCATATTCGTATGCCAGCAATAACATTATATTCCTGTTAGTATTTCGATAAAACTTTTATGCTTCTGTAATTGTATTAAATGGTCAGCCATATCAGAATGGTACAAACCTTTTGGTTAGGAAACTGAAGTTTAGAAATTTCTGTTGAGAAATCACTTGCTAGAGGCCTTTAAGACCAGGCTGGAAAAGCAGGAATGGCTGCCTTAATGTGTCTGGGGTGGGCTGATCAGTGATGTTGGCCTCTCAGGGGGCTTTCTAGCCCTGCAGTTCTCTTGAGAAATGAAAAATAAGGCAAGTTTCTAACTTATTTAACCAAAAGCAGCAGGAGTCAGCTCAACGGGTGATGTGAATCTACATGTTGATCCATGTGCAGATGAGTCAATAGCCAAAAAACAAGTAGGACATTATTGGTTGTGTTAAAATCTGAATTGTTCTGATTATAGCTAGAGAAATAATGCTATAAATACTTAATGTCTTAACTCAGAGTTGTTCCTTAACAATCATCCTTCATCCAAAATGCAGCAGTATAAGTTATGTTTAATAATTAAAATTTTAGAATTTATTGTAAAGTTCTGCTTTTCATCTAAAATAATAGTTACAGCTTTGTCAGTGGCATTTCATTAAGTTCTTAGCAAACAGGTTTTTTTGCTAGCAAAAAACCACTGCAGATGTTAGAAAATTAAACTCAGATTTAGATCTTGGTAAATTGCTCTTGATGTATCCCATTGTAATGGACATCAGAACCCAGCTCATATACAAGAGAACAGTAATAGCCACTTTATCAATGTAACTGCTGTACAAGCGGAGGTAAGGCTCCAGGACACTGGAGAAGTGCCAATTTTCTGAGGGAAAAAGTGTTTCTTTCAAAATAAAGTATGAATTTTCATAGTAAACAAACAAACAAAACACTGCCTTACTTCTCCATCTGAGAATAATGGACAGGGTGAAGAGATCATGAAAATACAGAGGTTTCATAGCAACCCAGCTGGAAATTTTATTTTCTTTCTTATGTTTTCACAATTCTTCATCAACATTAGCTGCAAGTGCTGTCAACCTCCACAGGAATCTAACAGAAAAAGAGTAAAGGGTCAAAGAGTGCTTTTGTTTAGAATTTAGTATCCACCTGAAACAAAAAGGAGGTTGCATTGTTGCTGTAACTCACACATTGAGGAAGTTGCGGATAAATAGGTGGCAGAGCTACTTTTGGATGTGACAATAGCAACAGTTATACCTGACCTCCCAAACATGCATGCTTAGCTGGAAGCAGGTGTTTCCAATTCTGCATTTTATTCCGTGTACTTCCAAGCAGAATTGCACAGGAATCATTGGCTGTACACTTGGACATACCTTTGACTTTTTAGAAGAATTTGGGTCAGTGTTTTGTTGGAGTTGATCTGTTCACAAAGCACTTGGGAGTGTCCTCTAAGGATCCTTCTTTCAATGCAGAGCATTAAATGAGCACGGCTTGAAAATTGGTGGAAACCTTTGCATGATTGAAGAGAAGTAGCTCAGACTGCTTTGTACCCATGAAAGATCCAGTAAAGAGCGAGGCTTTGTCTCAAATATTCTCTCCATGTGCTGTGACCAGCTCTTCTCAGCAATGCCTGGCAGGCCCTTGCCATGCCAGGTATGTCTACATTTAGGCGTGCTAAATCTCTGGAGTTTGCACAAGTTCCTTATCCACTTGGAGAAAGGTGACCTGTAGTCTTAGAGAAAAGAATTTCCTAAATTTTAGAATTGCTGAGTTCCTGTCTAGGCAAATGGAAAGCACTGCTACTTTTTGGTTCTACATCAGCAGCTATATTCTCTAGAATGACAAAGTCTTATTTATGAAAATAAAAAAAAAATTGTGCACTTGGATTCATGGACAAAATTCTCAATATTTTGGGATGCTTTGGACAGACATGTGTAGGATTTTTTTTCCTTGCAAAAAGAATAATTACTGAGAACACTAGAAATTCATGTTCTGATTGTCAGATACACTTCAAGTAGATGCAAGTGAATGTATGGGCTCTTTGTATAAGCTCAATTCAATTGCATGTGTGCTGCAAAGAACAAATATTTGGCAAATAGGTATGAACAGATTTTTATCCTGGGATCTTGAGCCCAAGAATTGCTGAGCTAGCCATTTATCTCTGGTTTTCCAAGACTTGGAACAATAATTTTATTTTAGCCAAGACAACGTCTTTCTCAAAGAATTTTTACACTATGTCAAAAACTGTTGGAGTTTAAATATTCAAGCAATTCTAACCTATCAATATATTTTAGGGTGTTTTTTTACCTTCTCTATCATCCTTGAGTACCTTTTATTTTGCCACAAGTTATTATTAAAAGTTGTAGCAGTTAATAGAAATTGCACATTACTCGGAAGCAGAGAAGTGGGCCCTGCTGTCTGTGACCCCTTTCCCACAAGCTCGTGAGCTTTATCCCCAGTTCCTTTGCTGGAGACCCATCGCCTTCCGAGTGACAGAATGTTTGCAGTAAGCATCTTTAATGCGAGGAACAGCTGTGTGCAATAACCACTTAATGTTTTGCTAGGTTTTGCAATGGAACAGGTATGGTTGCTGCTCCTGCTGACGATTAAAGTGCTTCCAGTGACTGCTCAGTTCAACGGATACAACTGTGATGCTAACCTCCATAGCAGGTTTCCTGGTAAGTATTTAATAGACTTTTTTTCTAATGGCTTCTTTATTGTCTTGGTTCAAAGCAGTGCTTATTTTTAAATACAGAGCTTTAAATCTGTCTGAAGCCTGCGGGTAGGACTCCACGTTAAGTGCGTGTTAACTATCTTTGTGACAATGAACTTATCTAATGTTGCACTTTACTTTCTTCTTAATTGCACAATGGGTCATATTCAGCCTGGTAGCAAGGCATACAATTCCCCTCACGTCAGGGGGGCTTGACCTGCTTTTGCTAGAGGTCCAAACTGTCCCAGACATTCACCAGAGCTCATGTGGTTGTAAATGTTCTCTATAGATTTAACACTCTTACACTTCTAACTGTGTTATCTTTCATGTTAGGCTTTTATAGTTTTCTTTCCCTGGGTAAGAGAATATAATGATATCCTTTTAGTAAAATAAAGCAATATGTATCTATTTTAAGCAAATTAACTTGATGGCAAAATTTAGTGGCTCACTTCAACATTAAGTCCTTGGTTGGGGACAGGTGAAGCAATGGGATATGTCTATGTATGATGTATTGTCCTTCCTCTAAGAAAATGGAAATGAAGTAATTTTGGGGACAGTGGATGTTTAGAGCTGTTGATACAATAAGAAATAGAAATGAAATGTCAGTCTTAGTGGCATGGTATCAGGGTTGACTTAGGTAAAGGATCCTTTTAGTTTCTATTACATTGCTTATCCTTCCCGCTTCATTTGTATCTTGGGCAGAATAATAATAATAAAAAGAACGCTGTGAATACTGTCTCTCTCACATCTTGCTTTTCTGAGAGAGCAATTGAATTGAATAGTTTAGTAATGAACTCTAAGTGTAGTATTACACTATAATACCTTTCCTGTTGTAGCTTTCTGAATAATAAAAATTTTGATTTTTTTTTCAGGAAGGGTCAGTTCTTTTATTAAATTTAAGTCAGCAGAAGGCAGAAAGTCTTTTTATTGATTCCTGTGTTACTATCACACTGCCAGGTGCCTTGTTGACATAAAGACCAACAGTGGGTTAGACTCTTTTCCGCTTAATCAATATGAATATGAAGAACAGAGAAATAAGAGATGAAAGAAAATCAAATATATTGTCTGCATTCCTGAGAAAACCACAGTTTAGCTGAGTATTTCACAAGTTACTTATATATTCCCCTTCTTAGTGTCAAGTTTTACAGGCTTGCCTCTGAAGTGTGAGTGAATTTTGCCCACCTGCTTCAGATCTACCTTTTGAGTTTTTTGTGTAATTGTGGCTTTTTTGTCCCCTGTTTCAGGCTTCTTGAGAGGTTTGCAACAGCTAGAGGCAAGTTTATATTCCTTTTTCTGTGTTTTAAATTTTTTTTCTGGTCATTTTTTGCACCTGCTCTGTGCCAATGTTTATTTGCAATGTGATACCTGTGAATTGAATTAATCTCTTATTGCAGGTACTTAGGGGCCTCTTGCAGTTCTGCCTCATAAAAATGAGTCATATCAGATTCCATGTCTGCCAAATCTCATTGACTTGGGAGAAAATATGTTTAGGTTACAAGTAAAGAGATTTGTTTGTGAAGTAAATTCTAATCACCCCTCCCTGGCCATAGCAGCTGAGAGCAGAGTCCTGCTTTTTCTTGTTTGTTGTCTAAGGCAGCAGAGATTCAAAGGCTGGAATTTAATCAACAGCCTTACGGTTGATTTTGAGAGCTAGGAAAGAAAAATAATTCTGTTTGTTTGTTGTGCATCTGAGATGGAGGTAAAAGCCAGGAACCCCTTTTGTCCCCAAATTTGACAGGTGTTGCTTTCAATATGCAGAAGGGTCTCCTGAGTAATGGGCTGGGCTTGTGCAGCTGGGAGGCTGCTGAAGATGGGTGAGAGAGCCTCTGCAGGGAGAAGGGGCTCACTCTTCCTGTGCCGGCTTTCCCAGCACTTTACTGTGGCTTTGGGGGTGCTGCCTCAGGGCCCTTTGGGTTTAAATGTAAGGGGAGAGGTGAGAGGTCAAAAAGCAGAACATTTTAAAACCAGTATCTCCCAGGCTGAGACACTACTCACAGAGCCTGGTTATGGATAGGTCTTCTTCCTGTTCCTAATTTGTTCCACACAAAGAGTCTTCATTGCTGTCAGCTGGAATTCCAAGCATGGTGTGCAGATAACGGAGAAGCCATTGGTTTTTGGAGTTGTCTCCTCTTTTTCTTTAAAAGTTGTTAAGAAACATAAGTTTTCTTCAACAAAGAATAGAAATGAAGCCTTCCAAGAAGAACCATGGAGCTCATCCATTTTTCATTTGTTTGTGCTTTTATCATTCATTGCTTAGGTGACTTCTTGCATAGGAATGGTGCTGCATAAATAGGATGACAATCAGACAGAACTTTTGTTTCTGCAGTTTGCAGGTTTATTTTAGGGTGCATGTATGCAGCAGTCATCAGGAATGAGGGAAAAATAGCCCCATTTTAGGTAGATTGAAAATTCACTGGTTTTTTTATACCAAAAGTTAGATGTGTTCTAGAGAATATATAATTAGGTTAGATCTTGTCATCCTTCAGAGAGCTTACCTAGGGAAAAAACTTTAGTTCTGCATTGCAGGAAAGCATAGCTTTTAGAAGGCTTTTGGGGCATAGAGCCATAGCAGTCTGTCTCCGGCTGGGAAATGCAGTTTTGATTCAGGGGGTTCTTGTTTTAAGTACATGTTGAGAACTTAGTAGGGACGGAGAAAATTTTGCAGCTTTTTCACATACGCGGTGCATTTTAATTCAATATCAAAGCAGTGGTTTTATCAAAGAGGAGGTTCATGAGGAGAAACTGGTTTTGAACTACACAGGTCTTTTCATGCCTCTTCTGGTGGAATGACTTTTATCAATGGTGTTCAGTGGGAAACTCTTGTCTGAGAGTTTTTTGCTGCCTGTCCTGGGATGAGTTGGCAATGTTTGGAGGGATGACAGAGCACAAGGGAGTAGTGGAGCTCCAAACATTTGTCACCAAGGAGTTTGCCCATAATCCAAGATGGTCTCTGTTACTGTAGGATCTGTGTCCCTCTTGAGCTTTACTCTCTCGTTTGTGATAGACACATCCATGAGCACTGCAGGCTATAGATACCTTGTGTGATTTGAGTCAGAAAGAAACCAAGTGTTTTGCCTTTATGGCCGAGTGACAGAGGGGCCATTAAGTTAAGGCTTTGTCAATTGGCTGCCATAACCTTCAAACTATCACTTCTCTTAGTCAGAAAACCAGAAGCTTTTAATGCAGGAATGAAAAACTTTTTTTGTTTGTTTCTTTTAACTTGTATAGGAATAATATTTACCTTCCTAAATTGTCAAGAAATGAGCTAGATATTTAACATATAAGGAAGGAAGCATGAGACTTGTTTGGGACTGGCTTCAGATTAATTTCTGAACAAAAAAAGGTTTTATTTTCAGAAGGGACTAATTTGGCAGCAATACTTCCTCATGAAGTAGTGGGCAGGAAAGGTTCAGTCTGGAAAGGTTGTTTATTCTCCTGTATCACACAAAAGTTGGTTTTGTACGGTATGGTCTCATTTCCCATAGTGTCAAATGATAATTTTGCAAACAGTAAGGATAACTTAATTGGTGAAGTTAATATCCTGCTTTTTGAAAAGGCCTGAAGTGAGTTATAAAATTAACTGAGCTGCTTTGTTACATCCTGCACTTCGTTACAACCTGACTGTTTGTGCATCAGTCCAAGGAAGCATAAATGCACTCTTTGCCATTCGCCTTTGTGTACTGGTCCCTCCACCTTAGTGCACTCGTTAAATGGATCATAATAGTCCTCCTGTAGTGGAAACCAAGGCATGCTGCTTCCTGATCTTCGTGCATTGCATTAGTGGGATTATGATTGTGTACAAACCAGGAGAATTTCATGCCAAATCACTTCAACTCCTGTCTTGCCTCCAGTACCTTTCTGCCCAAATTTACACCCAGTGAGTAACTTTTATCATGGCATTACCTCAGGACTGAGTTTGGCCTGTTATTTCCTGCACTTGATTGTTTTGGCTTGAAAGCCACCATTAAAGCTGTCTAAAACTGCTTGTGCTGCTGTACCATGGGGGAAGAACTAGTTCATTGTAATGGAGATTTCATTTCCTCTCTGCTGTGACAACACAGCAAAACAATTCATTTCAGCAGGCTTAATGGTATAGTATTGACTGAAGTTCTACAATTTTTAATAGTGCTTAATCTTTAAGCAGATGTAATAAATTAGTTGTTATATAAGGGAGTAATGTCTGCGTTTAACACAACGCAGTATGTATTTATTTCTAGGGGAAAACACCAGAATAGCCTCCCAGTCATCTACGGGCACAGAAGACCTTAAAGAAAAGCAATCTTAGAGCTTTAAAGCAAAACAATCTGTTGCTTGTACCTGTATCTGAACCTAATGTTTTTCCATTCAGTACATAAAAATCTTTAGAACTTTTGAATAAGAGGTCAAATTGCCCAAAGACGGTTTTTTGCTGTTCAAAAATTGATCAGTTTTAACAGCTGCTGCTTTCTAGGTCTTTTGTGTTGTCATAATGCACAGAATGAAAGATAGCAAGATGCTTTGTAGTATTGATCATTGTCTTTCAAGAGCCAACTGATTTTTCATTATAGCTCAAGTTGATGGTTCTTAAAGAAAAACAAACCCAAAACCCACAAAACCCCAACTTTAGAGAGATCATAATAAATTACTCTGATATGCTGTTGATTGTACTTCAAAGTCTGCCCAGACTAAGACTGTGATCTCATACAAAGTGGACTCCAGACAACCGGGAAAAATGTAGCCAGTTTCCATGCCAGAGTGGGCTGGAAGGCAGAGCTTGGCCTCCTCAATTTCTCAAAATTGCTGGAAATTTCTGTTCCAGAGGAGCTGCTTAATCAGACTCCAAATATTTAACCACTTGCTGTTTTCTACTCTGTTGCAGTGTTTAATTTTATGAATGTGTTACTAAAAGATTTGCTGGGGGATTTTAGATTAACTCGTTCCTTGCTTGGTTACACTATGTTACTATATTAATTCTTGTTTTTTTCTTTAGTGAAGTGGTAGGGTCAAGTCTGTTCTCCAGACTAATGCAATTCTGACCTTTATATTCTAATATTTTGCTGTGACTGAAGTCTAAAAATTTATTTGATTGGAAGTCACAATGCTAGACTGTTGTCCTGAACAATGTTAATT
>VYZT01074162.1:0-40392 GCA_013400735.1 Pomatostomus ruficeps | reverse complement strand
TGACCTGCCTGCATTCTCCACCATATCTATTTAGGGGTTGCAGTGGAGAGAGAGCTGCTAGAGCCTCGGTTTCCTGGGTGATGCGGTGTACAGGACATGCAGCAGCCAAGCGGTGGATTGCCCAGGATTAGCCCATCTCTTTGGGTATCCCCATGCAATGGTTCTCTGTGTTGGCTGGGAGAAAACTGCTGTCTCCAAATGTGTTGGTGGCAGGGAAAGCAGGTCCCTGCAAGGATGGAGCAGCTCTGTGGTGTCACCTCAGCCACAGGGCTGCCTCACTGCTGTCCTGCTTTCATAAGACAGTGACACGCCTATCTAGATACTTTGAAAACACTGAAGAAAGTAGGTTATTGCTTTTTGGGGCCCCTGCGCCGTCTTGCAGCAGGGAGGTGCTGAATTTCCCTACAAATCAAAACCTGCCTTTTCAGCTTATTCTGCATGTGTTATCTGGCTTTCAGTGCAACAGGAAATTTGAATGTTTCCTTCTATTAATATTATTTCCCCTGTGCCAGACTTTATTTCTTCACTTTCCTTTCTGCCTGCTGGCCCGCAGGGGCAAATCCAGGTAGGCTGAGGTGGGGAAGGCAGACGGGGCCATGCAGCACGTACTCATCTTGGTGTAGTTGCAAAGCTCTCCCTGCACTTCCAGAGCACATTGGCTAATCCAGGCTCTGTGGATGCGGTGGAATTCTGGCCGTGATTCCTCATCCATGTAAATAGCCCAGATTTTTGTACGCCCTGCTGCATCCAGGACAGGCGGGTCTCCAGGGCACCGCATATACAGTGCAGTCCAGCACCACAGTGATGGTTTTGTTTTTAACCACACTGACAAACCCATTGTGTTATATAATGGTTTTGGCCATCTCTATGGGTTTTTGGGTTTTCATGTGAAATGGTGCCATTCTCTCGGCTTCCTTCTCTGAACTAGACATGCCTACATCAAAATCTGTTTGCTGAGTGAGAAGTTGTTAGCATTTCCACAGATGATCCTCAGTGCATTTCTGGCTGATGCATTTGCTCTCTCCTCCTGTGTTTGTAAGTAGCAAAGAATGTATAAGTAAATAATGATTTGGGGGGGAGAAATTGGTAATGGAAAAAAATAACTTGAACAAGATTTGATAATAAAGCACTGTTTTGATTCAAACTCATGGGTTACAAGCATTTCCTGCAGGCCAGTGGGAATTGGAAGACTGTCTTTGTGGGTCTTTGAAATCTTAGACATTTCAAAAGTGAGACAATCTCTGTGCCTGTTAGAAAAACATCAGACAGCAATTAAGTTGTATTTTATCAAACAGCTCTTTTAGGTAGTGCAACCAGCAAAACAAAATCCAGCCCCCCACTTATAGATAGGCTGCAGCATGAGTGTAATTTCTTTTAACTTGCCATGGTGTTGAGTAGGTTAATACATTTTTAACTTGTTGATTTTGAACCCATACAGGGATTACTGTGATCTCTTAATAAGCCATGTTGACTAGAGAAGATTAACCCCTACTACTAGAAGTTGAGCTAAATCTTTGGTGAAGGCAACAAGCTGAACCAAAATCTGTGCCACTGGCAAAGTCTGTGGCTAACTCCCTAACTGGCAAAATACTTCATCTTGCTGGATTTAAAACAGACCTGTTCTGAGAAGGGGTGCTTATCAGCCCTTTTTTCCCCTCACTAGTTGAATGATGGACTATAGCTGCTGCCTCCAGAACTCCTGGTGTGCTGGGATGAGGGGATGAACTGGGCAAGACTGAGTGTGACCCCCCAGCCTCAGCAGCTGAGCAAGCTGCTGTCTTGGTCCAGAGCTCTTGGTCCATGCAGATGAGGAGGCTGTGAGCATCGCTGGGTGCTGCTGCCTGATCTCCGAGCTCGCTGAGCCCAACTGGGCCTGCCATCATCACAGGCATGAGACTGAACCAGGGACAAACAGGTTCTAAGACTGAACTGAAATGCAAAAAACTCCCAAACAATGCAATTTCGGCCTCCCCCAAAACACTTGTACTTGATGACTTGGAGTTTCCTTTTTGTCTTTGTGAAGCAGTTGATCAAGTCTGATCTGTGAACGCCACTTCTTGGTGAGGAAGTGGAACTCTTTGGCCCTCAGGTCCATCTTATATTTTTCTTAGAATTGGTCATTTCCTGAAACAGCACTGTAGTTATGTTTCTTTCCTGCCCTCCAGTGAACTGTCATCCCAATAAAAAAGAAGAAATTCCCCAGCTCAAAGTCTGAGTGTCCATGAGGCCAGAGGAAGAGTCATGAGGCTTGTTGTAGCTCTTCATTCTGTGAGTGTGTCCTCCTTCTGTGTGGAGGACATGACTTCTTCTAGTCATGCTTAGTTGCTGATTAGCTCCTCCATCCCTTTCTCTGGCAATCATGATAATGAACATAAAGAACTGTTTATTCTAAATGAGACTTCCCAAGGGTAACAGCCTCCTCAGTGGCTGTAGAAGTGGAAGGCAAGCCTGAGGAAACACCAGGGTGCTGTAGTTTTTGGCAGCAGTTGATAAACATTTCTTTGTGGATGGAGCAGAGCATGTAATTTACGGCCCAGCACTAATAAGAGCAGATTTGACCATTTTGCTGTTGTTTTCCATTGCTGTTAAAATGCAACAGCTAAATCCCAGTGAGAAACTGTGCAGTTGATGTTTTTGTAGGTAGCAGCATAAAACTTACTGGACTCTCTGTGGAGAGTGAATTCATCATTTTTATAAGATGTTATATGTTCTCTTAACTGCCTTATCGCTCATGGAGGGGGCAGACCAGTCCTGCCCATCCTTCCGTAGAAGACAGTTGTGGTGGGATCAGCCAGCACCTAAAGAGTTGTGCAGCTTTCAGGGGCAGGAGGCTTCTGCTGGACTTTGTGCTGGTTTTGCATTGCACAGATGAAAAAAAGGGGTTGATCTAAAGCCATGAGCTGACTCCTCAAGCAAAACCATCAGCCTTTTTTTTTTCAGTCCTGAGCAGCATTTACTCCTAAGGTCGTCCCCTGGCAGGAACTGATTAGAGTGGCTACTTTGCTGTGATTGTGGTGATATCAATAAAAGTGAAATAAAAGCCCTGTTGTCCCTGTTTTATCCCCAGGGTCATAGAACAAGGGAGTATATCAACACAGAGCAATGCCTGGGCAGAGCAATGGATTCAGGCAGCCGCCCCACTTCCAGGCCCACACTAACACATTCAAAACTGGCTTGGGCACCTCTGAGCACTACTGCACTACACTGTGTGTGAACATTGAATTGAATTAATGAAAGTTCAGAGATTCGAGCTATATGCCAGTGAGGCCAGTGCCTATGTCATCAGGTAGTGAACATGGGCAGCACTTGAAGCTTCCTAACACAAGCTTTTGGAGAAGAATCAGGCTAATCAGGGTCTGTGCTCAGTGGTGGGGCACCCTCAGCTGGTTTCTTAAGGGGGTTAATTCATGGACCCTGACATAGGTATATGCACTCCACACTGGGCTAGAAAAAATCCAGACATAAAGACTGGAGTGCCAATTCCCATGATTTTTCACCCCAGCTTGTGTTTTACAGTTGTCCCCCCTTAGACATCCACTAGTGCTCCTGCATGGTACAGAGTCCCATCTCAAGGCTGGCACTGAGCTGCTGTGGCAGCCCACGGTGTCTCACTGTGGTGCTCTGACCCCACCTTCTGCAGGACTCCATCATTAAAACATTCTGGCAGATGAAGTAGTTAAGTTGGACATTGGCTGAAAAAGTACAGGGAGATAAGCATAATCTCTGATGGCTTCAAGGAGCACTGAAAAGGAATTTGGTGTGCTGGGAATGGTGATCACATAAAGTTTCCGTTGCATATGACAGTGACCTTGTGAACATGCAGAGGGTTTTGGCACTCACAAATTAAGAAAAGCCAGCATTAACCACATGCCAACACAATTTTTACTGGACTTCTGTGGTTCTCTGTTGTGATTCAGGATTTAATTACATGATTGTAGTCTGGGGGGTTTTTTTTACTTCCATTTCTGGAAGGGTTTCCTGAGAGGTCCAAATGCAATGATGTTTTAGTATTGCACTCGCCCTGGCTTACGAAACAGCTGAATCCACAGGGAGAGTCAGAGGAGCTGCGCAGCTGAGGGGGCTGCCCTTGTCTCCAGCTCTGCAAACAGAATTCCCCTAAGAGCTCCCTCAAGGCTGACCCCTCTCTGGAGGAGCTCTGGGTTCACAATACTTGGCTGTCAAACCACAGGCACACGCCCAGCCTCCCACGAGGGGCGATGCATGGGGGTGCTCGGGCTTGAGGAGGCACCTCTGTGGGGTTTCTCCACCTCGGAAGGGCTGTGGCTGGAGACTGTCAGCAGAATGAGCAAGTAGGCCACCACCTCCTCTTGGTTTTGGTGCAAATTTCATCATTTCATGGCCTTTGACCACCTCCCATAGGAGTGAAGCTTGGAAAGAGTTTAAAAAAAATTGATAGCTCTGCTGAAAACTGGGGCATTAAAGCCCAGGTTTTCTCTGCTTACATGTCTCAAGAAAGCACTGGGGTTAGGAGTTTTGCTGTGCCACTGCCAGGCTAAGATGCTCTCCAGAAGCACCTGTCCCTCCCTGAGGAAGACAGAGACACCTGTACTTGGGCACACCTGTCCCTGTGCATGCTGACATTGTGATTTTGAGATTAAATTCAGCTACTTCACAGAAAATTGTGTACAGTTACAATAAGGAATGTGCACGGCTACAACAAGGAATGCAATGGCTTTGATTTTCCTGTACTGACGATGTGCTAACATGGAGAACTCTGTCCTGGTCCTTGCACCCTGTCATAGTTGAAAATATATTAGTCGGGAATTGTTGTTCTGGTCAGGGTTTGCATAAGGATTTGGGATTCTGGTCCATGACACTTTGATGTCAATAAAGGGTAAGCACCAATACTTTTCTTCTATGAAAGCTAACGAGTGGTGTTTATTTGGTAGTAAATCTAAGGAATTAGAATCATAGTATTATTGAAGTGGGAAGAAAAAAAATCTAAATAAGGAACTATCAATTTTCTTTATGATGAACTTAGTTTCTATTTGCAGCATTCATGCCCTAGTAGTTAACATCATGGAAGTAGAAACATACCATTACTACTACCAGTACTAATTAAGAGTGTGGAAAGGTCCAGAAATCCAAGTCAGAGCAAAATATGTAACATGACACATCTCTAAATGAATATGTATACTTTATTTCAAGTGGGGGGGTTTTGTGCCAGCAAACACCACACAAGTTCTCAGTGGAAGCTCTTCAAGCTCTGTGTGCAAACAGGAGAGTGTGATGCTGCTTGCAGGTTATGAACCCCCCTGCACATGATGACAATCATTACTACTGAGCACCAGTACAACTGGGTTTGGCTGGATCCTTGAAAGACTTAACAGAGCTATGGTCCTGGGATCACCTAATGTCCTGGCATTGAATTTTTTCTCAGTGTCATGGATTGCTTCAAGATCTCTATGTAACTAAAGGCTGCACATTTTTCTTCTACTTGCAATAGAATCTGAAACTTCGTCTATAATGAACTACTCTGCTTAACATTCTGCCTTAACTTTCATTTGATTTTTATTATTGTGCTTTAGAAGATTCATCCACAGAACTGTCTATGTGGGCAACAATAAAAAGCTCAAGTTAAATTTATTCTGAGTTATTATCTGCGATTGTGACAGATAATAGATACTGGATTTCTGTTAGTATTGTGATTCATTTAAATGAAAAACATATGTCTGAAGTCAGCGCCTTGGAGGTAAGTCAGACATCTGGCTGAGATTCCACATTTGGGAATGTAAACGATGCAGATGGTGAGATTGTAATACACACTGTGCCCATCGGGTTGTAACATTGATGAACAAGCACTTCATTAATAGAAAAGGTGGGGAAAAAGTCCAAACTGAGATGATATTTCTGAAGGAATGTACACAATATTGATTTCAGTTTGCTGCTTGCACTCATGGGTTTGAGGGAGTCTGTTTTACAGCACATGCCAAACCTTCATTCCAAATATATCAGAGTGTGCCAGTTATATTATAGCGCTTTCAAACAACTTTACAGAATCAGATTGATATCTCAGCCTGTAAAAATGTTGGGTTTTCTTCCTTGGAATGTCTCAGAAATAAAAACCAACTTGTGAACAGAGTAGGAAAGAAAACAACTAGGTTGTTTTATTCTGCATAAAATATTACTTCTACAAAAGTGTTCTGGTGTGAGCTGTGCACTCAAAGACAATGCACAAGAACTGAATGTAGATAAATAGGTGGTAATGTAGAAGCAGTACAAAATGACAAAATATATATTCTGAGAGGAACAGAAACACCAAATGGATGTTCTGAGGTATAAATCTAGCAGTTAGAGTCTTGTTTTTACTGATGCTGATTTAGCCTCAGGTCTAAATTTAGCATTGTGTCTAGAGGCTAGCACAGACAGATGCCTTGGGTGTACAATGTGTTTACCTGCAAGAACACTTTTTGGACGCAACATGCACTAAATTTAACTCATGGAGAGCGAAGTGACTGTTACCCACAGTCACACCAGTCACATAAGCCAGTCAGAAAAAATACACAGCTCCCTTATCTTCTACACTTCCTTAGCAGTCACTCTGTATTTACTTATTTAAGTGCAACATCAGCTTAAAATTTTCTGGAAGTTTAGTAATAACACAGCATGAAACATGTTAGAGGAGAATAAGTTAATAGGAAGAAATCACCCAAACTTTCCCTGGTGGCTTGCTTTAGATGAAGGTGAGGACTCTTGCCTATGGCCATGGCTGTGGTTTGTCTGGGGCCTCCTCTCAGCCATGACTGCTGTGACATGAAAAAGCTGTTTAAATACTATATAGATAATAAAGCATTAGCAGAGAGGAAGGCACATATTGTAGCAGTGCTTTAACTTTTTTGTTAATGACACCAAATTTATCAGGTTTATGGGTGCCATTCCAATGAGGGCTGTGCAGGTAGGTTCAGGTTCTTCCACAAGGACCATCCTTCCACATATTTCCTAGGTATGAACAAGCATTTTAGTAGCAAGATATTTATGCTGTAATACCTTAAATGTGCTAATGGTAAAGGAAGAATCAGAAAGAAACGTGGCACTGAGCATTGTCAAGAAACAGCAGCCTGACCCAGACCACCAAGATTAGCCAACAAAAAAGTGACATTGTGAGAGAAACACCAAAGCCCATGGCAGAGTGATGGGGAGAGAGGGGTTCCCACAGGCAAACAAGAACATGACCAGCAGCGAGCACGTCTTAAAACTGACACCCAGCAGGATGTTTGCCCTCGTTGTAGGTCACAGAAATAAGGCAGACAAAGCAAAGTCCCATCACTAGAAGAAAACAAACATTTGCAAGTAAGTTGAAAAGACCCTGCAGTCACAGACAAAACCACTGAATGCCACAACTGGGCTGGTGCATGGGGCAGTTGCCCAGGATGATTTGCAGGCAGGGGAAACCTGATGAAATGAGGCAAACTGAGGGACCTATTCAGTCTTCCTGGTAAATTGGTCAATAACCCTGACTCTGTTCTCACTCTGATCTCAGGTTTTTTTGCCTCTGAGCCCAAATGTTGAGCCCATCTTGACATTTCAAATACCAGAGTCACTCCAGCACTTGCAGCTCTGGATTGCTACCTGGAACTGAAACTGCTGCACCAGCTCCAGCAGCATCATCCCAAGTGTGCATTGGTTTTAGGAAAGGGTGTAGTAATATGAATTTGGTTTATGCTTGCAGGAACTAGTATCTGAAAACACAACCCCATTTTAATGGGAGGTGTAATTAATATGAGGGTAATTGCACAGTGCTGCAAGCCATCAGGCTTCTTCTCCAAATTCATCATACTTGAGGCTCTCCATGCAACCATCACAAGTCACCCTCACCAGGTCAGGACCACACCTTCACTGCCCACCTGAGCATGGTTGGGCCCAGGTTTGGGTTTGTGACCTTTCCTCTCAGCTTCCTTGTGCATCCCAAAAGTTTTTGCCTTCAGCCTCTGTCCCAGCATGAAGAGTTTGCCCCACAGCAGGTCCACTTTGCCTTTGGCTCATTTCTACCTCTTTGCTCTCAGTGTTTCATAGCAGTCCAGAGCAAAGTGCTTCTTCGTCCTGCCTCAGGCTGCCCAGGTATCGTGCCTGGTAGCAGACCTCATTCCGATTTTTGAGGCAATGAGTTAGAGGAGACAAAGGGGGAGGAGAGTCTTTCTTTCAACTGGAACATGGCTACAAATATCAAGTATAGAGAGTGAAATGAGGGTGAGTTGTCTCAACAGCATTTCAGCATCTCATAAAAATCTTACGTTCAACTTCAGTAGGTTGTTCAGAGCTAAAACCATATTCCAGTAGCAGGATAAGAAAGAAAAGCAGCAGGCAATGCCAGTCCCATTAAATTAGGCAATAAAAACTGGGAGTGCGGCTGTGGTTTGATCAGTTAGGGCATGGTGTGGTTGGTCCTGCAATTAGTACTTGGCTAACAGGCAGTTGACCTGCTCTGGCTGGTCAACTCTGGATTGAAAGCTGAGCCCTGTGTAGGACACAGCATGGTGGGGAAATGGGGAGAAGTTTCTGAAAACAGCTTTGCTTTTTTATTTTTAGAACTGTCGTTGTGCTACTCATTTGCTTATGAATTAAAGAGAAGGATGCACTGGTTTGAGAGGGCACTGCACTCTGTGCCAAAATCACTGCAGCCCGGGCTTTGGCTGGATGGCATTCCTGCTCCTGGCTCTTGGAACAGAGGGATTGAGTGCCACATCAAAAACCTGCTTTGAGAACTCCTCACTGTCTGCTGACTGCAGTGTAAGTGGAGTGAGTACTCTTAGTGACTCAGGCAGCTCCATCAGCACTGCCACATCCCAGATACCAGGCCTTCCAGTGACACCATATAAACAACTGCTAGTTCCAGTAATGCTTCCCTACTTAGGAAATTGTTTAAGGATTCACTCCATCCACCCCATCCTGCAACAAAAAACCTGCAGATCTGTGGCTCTAAAAATAAACCTTGGCACTGGGGCCATGGTACAGCATCACTACATAATTCAACAAACTTTTGTACTGCGTTGTCTTAGAAATTAATCTTTTCTGTATGCTAGAAGTGGATCATGGAGACAGAGTCTGTCCTAACAGGGACTACTCTGTGCATGGAGAGTATTTTACTATCATCTCTATTGACAATAAACATGGATCCGACTTGTGAACATGTTATGTTAAGAATTATTTCTTTCCTCATCCAATTCATTAAGTCTGTATACTTAATAAGCAGTTTCAGCATTTATAACGTCTTCTCTGGGAACAATAAAACAGAGGGGGAAAAGAGAGAAACATCTGGATCAGTGAAACACTCTTGAAATATTGTCTTTTTAGTGTCTTTATAGATATTTCCAAGGGCTTACACTAAGAACTTAATTCCATTGTCGCTATTGATGTTGAAATTATATTGAAGAAACAATTTGAAGTTCTTGTTGCTTAGATAGTGATCATAACTGGCCAACTCTTCTGTTTGAAAATACTTTAATGAAAAAATAGCACTGTTTGTATTTCATTCAAATTTTGCTACTTTTTTTTCAGTTATTTCTCTTTTGAAACTTCTACTGTGGAAATGAAGTGGGAAGAGAAAATAGTGATAGGGGACCAAAGCTGCCATTCTGTTGCAATTTAGCAGATCACCTTTTTTTAAAAAATTTGTTGTTGTTGTTGTTTTAGGTTTTTGTTTGTAATTTTTTTATTATTATTTTTAAAGAATATCTGCTACTATTATTTTTTATTTGGTTATGTACAGTTTCATACACACTCACCAATAACCTGGAGCTAAGATGCTCAGGGGCTGGAGCACATTGTGTTCAAGGGGAACCCAAGGGGTCTGTGTTTGCACAGACCTTATCTGGAGATAAGGGAGCTAAGGGCCAAATTTAGTTGGTGTCTCCCACTGACTAATGGGGAGTTACAGGGAAGACATAGTGGGTTATAGAGAAGGTGAAGTCAGACCTTCATCAGAGGTACACTGCAAAACAACATGGGGCAAGAGCCACGGGTTGCAGCAGGGACATTCTAAGCAGATATAAAGGGGAAAATGGGCAGTGAAGTGGTCAAGCACTTGGAAGAGGGTCCCAGTGAAGGGAGGCAATCTCAATCCCTGAAGACATTCAACACTCGTCTGAGCAAGTCTCTGAGCAGTTCTCTGCTGTCAGGTGCACTTGAATCACAAGCTTTCGAAAGGCCCCTTGCAACTCAAATTATGCTGTGAATCTATTTTCTAAGCTTATGGGGGTTTTGTTTCTGTTGCTTGGCTGAAACCTTGCCTTGAAAAATCCCCCTGGCTGTGCTGAAGCAGGGTCATGCCCCAGTGACTCTAAGCAAGTTCTGGAAGGATAAAAATCCTCAGGCATAAGGAGCTGTTAAGCACACTTACGTGATTCCTAATGTATAAAATTAGATTGCTGCGCCTTTTGCACAATGTATACTCTGAAGAGAGGAGCCATCACATACCCCTTGTTTATAGATGATATAGAGAGTTTTCGAGGTTATCATGTTGTCCCAGTAATCGGAGACAATCCACATAAACCTCCATGTCCTGCATGCCTCTTGCCCTTTCACTGTGAGCTTTCCACAGAGAAGCAGAACATCCACACACAGATATCATCTTCATGCTATCAGTTTCCAGCCAAGTGCTGGAAACCACAGTGTCATTTGAACATCACAGGTAGCCAGTGTGGAGAGTAAGGTGCTCAAAGATGTATCTTTCTTGAAGTGTTTCTCCATGTTATTTGACTTCCTTAAAAGCTGAAGGCTTTGTGTTTGGCTCTCCCCACTTCTAGACTATTTAAGTTGGAAGTGTTAACCTGGCTGGACTAATTTACTTAATGTTTTCCTGGAGTGTAATTTCAAAAAACATTCAAAAATTAATTAAAAGATCTATTAAATATCTGGATTAAGTATTTAGGTCTGTGTCTAGGGTGTAGATGATGGATGGCTTAAGGTATAGATGGATGTTGTGCCCAAGGAGGGAGTACAGGAGCAATGGTACATGTAAAATCCCAAATCCATCAAAACCAAGAAGAGTCTTGCAATCATTTCTAATGACAAATGTCAGCAAGACCTGATTAAGTTTATGTCAGAGTGATTTTCTCGAACTATTCTTCCAAGAAGTCCAATTGTAGCACATCCTCAGAGCTGAGCATGTCCTCAGACACCATCCTGAGTCTTGGTCCGAGCCTGTTCCCAATCTGATACATGTTCCTGGCAAAGCTGACAGAGATTGCAGCAGAACAGGATCAGGCCCTTTAATATCAGCATACCAGCAAGTAAATGTAGATGGAGTGGCTAGCTTGTCTCTGAAGATTAATTGGGATTTATGTCCTGTTTGGAGATCCAGCTTTAGAGATCTGACTTCCTGGCACAGTTTGTGTGATGCGTTTTTCTGTGTATGCACATGTAGAAGGGGCTTGCCTTTTGTTGTTTATCGAAAGGAGTTTATTAGACATTGCTTTTGCAGGATTTTTGTGATCTTGTTGATGAAAGATGCTATATAAACAGGGCTGCATTGGACTGGATTCAGTAAGGCTGAGAGCTTGCCAGCAATTTATTGCTGTTTGACTCCAGTGACCGAGCACCAGCACAGCAGCCAGCCCATGAGTGCAGCTCCTCACAGCACTGCTCTGGCTCTAGCTTCCCTCCTGAAATGGAATTTATTACTCTCTATCTCACATGGATACTTGGTAGGAAATTGGAGCTACAAAATGAAGAGTCATGGAAGTTTAAAAACTCCCAAGAGAGAGGACAGATGTGCTTAGTCCTGTACTCTGGCTCACCTTGGGTTAGATAAATAATTGAATGTGTGCCATCAACAAAGCATATTACTTACAGACTTAGAAGGAAATTTGGCTTACAGTCTTCTAATTGGAAGTCAGAGGTGGTGGAAAAAAGACTTTTGCTCAATTCTCGTACTTTAAATCTCAAAACAGTGTGTTATTTTAAAATACAGGCTTAATCTTGGATCATTTAAATTGAGATTTAGAAGGCTACTTTTTCATAGAAATGACAATATATTTATGAGGATGCACTATACTTTGCCAGTTCATTAGACCTTTTACTAAATGCAAACAGTGCTGTCATTGTATAAAATTCCTCTTTTTTGTCCCCTCAGATTTCATACCTGTCAAATATTGACTTGATTCTGCAGAATCCATACCAACTTCACCTGCAAAACTAAACAAAAACATTTTCTTGGTACAATGCCAGAAAAGAAAAGAAATTTGTAAGAAAAGAGAGCAAGACAAAGATGACAGCATGTATATAAAGCTGAGTCTAAGCAGATGAAAACAGTCAAAAGCCTTTTATTTAATCATTCTGCTATTTTTGACATGTTGTCTAGTGATAAACCACATGAGCATTCCCTTGTGTTAAGAAAAAAAACCAACAATGAAATAAAAATACAAGAAAGAGGGGAAGAAAGTACAGTCTAGCACTGAAGGAATCTCTTATGTGATTTCAAGGATGATGTTTACATGCATGTAAAAGATCCAACAAATGGCTTTTCCAGTGGCAGCCAAGGTCATTACCTTTCTGGAAGTTGTGTAACATTTTCCTGCAGAGAGTTTCCTTCTTTGCTTGGGGGACATTTGCAGACAGACCTTTATTTAGTGATTTTTGGACACTGGTATGCTAAGTGAGACTCAGGCCCTGATGGTTACCAGTGCCACCAGTTGGTCTGTGCTGCAGAAAAAGAGGCTGATTGGCCTGTGCTTGGTCAATGTGTTTGCAACCCCAAGGCTCTGGGTGGGCCTGGGACCGACGGGGGACAGTGTTGGTTCTGGCCCTGTTGCACAGTGTCATGGTTTCCCCAAAAATGGGGAACCTTGCTCTGTGTGGCTCATGTGGAAATCCCAACCGGATCTTTTTGTTTCACTACATGCTGAAAGGGAGGATCACAGGAAACATTTCCAAAGGTCATTCTTTCTGCCTGAAAGAGAGACAGAAAGCTGATGTTTAGTTGCCACTTCTTTCTGCAGTGAGCAGAAGCTCATGAGATTTTTTTCTGGTGTGGCTGCCTGCAGGGTTTTCACACCAACCTCTTTCTCTGCATCCCAAAGTCCTAAAAGAGTCCAAAAAAGCTGTCTCCTGGGAGTGCTGCTCTGCTGACACGGGGGGATGTGTTGGGGGAATGGACTGCCTGCCCCAAAGTTGTTTGAAACCTCTACTTAACACCTCGCCACATCTCATTTCCTTAGCAAAACAACAACCCCATCATGGAGAAGTGTCCTGCATTGTGCCCGTGGAGAACAGAGGCCTGGGGTGTTCTACAAAGAAGAACAGACTTTTTTTTTTTTGGTGGCTAAATTTGCCAGACCTGTGAGGTTTTGCTTTTTGTACATCTTTCAGTTTCATGCAGATCAGCACCTCCAAGCCGCAATGATACCCGTGGGGGGTAGACAGCTTCTTCAACCCCTTAAAGTATTTTTATTCCCTTTTACAAAGGAATAGGCTTCAAGCTTTCACATATATTGTGCTCTGCAGGGGCTGTACACCATCATATTGGTTTGGAAGGTCTCTTCTGAGAAGAAGGAACCACAGCTTATGTTCCACCACCATAAAAATCCTTTTGACCGTAAAAAGATGACATGAAACAGCACTTTGAGGAGGGGAGGAGTCTGTTAACAGTCAGAAGCAGCCAAGGAGCGTGTCTGAAAGCTTTCAAGAGCATCAGTTAGGGTCTCCCAGGGTAAGCACTGGCACAGTTCCTTAGAGTCAAGAGAGGTATGTGGCTTCTGCCAGGGGAGGATCTGGTCCCTGGCTTGCATTCACACAAGAGGAGTCCAGGAACTGTGAATCTTATCAAAACCTTCCCATTAGCAATGACTGGAATGTGATTTCATTTCTGGTATCTGTCTTAATTACCAGAGTTGAGCAAAAAAGCAGATAGCAGGGCTTTTTCTTTTTTTTCCCCTAAGAGAAAGAAAACCATTATATGTGGGCAAAATTATTTGACATAAGTAGGTAATGAAAAACAAGACTTAGATTCAGGCAACGCTTTAACCACTGAAAGTTTGACTTCCACAGAAATCAGCTAGTAGGTTACAGTGATTTGCTCTCCCAGGGTTGTTCAGGCAAATCCAGCTTTGATCAGTCAGTTAAGAGAAATTAAGAAGCACACAGGTACACACAGCAGTCATAGGTGCTGCATCATTGGAAGACTTCACTGTATTTGGGTTACTTGCTCTCAGCTGGGACAGTGACTGGAAGGGCTCAGGCTGGCCTTGGACCTTACACCCAATGTGAACATAAATTATCTCTTTACAAAACACTGAAAAAGTCTGGAAATCATGGCAAAGTGTATGCTGAGCAAGTGTCTGCAGGGAGGCCATCCCCTCTTACTCAAGATTTCGGTATGTGTCCCATGGAAAGGCAAACAAAAATAAAGTGCATTGCTTCAGTTTTACACCATGTTGACATAAATCTTCTCTCCATGTGAATTACGGCAAAACTGTGCACAGCTACTGAGCTGCTGTGCTTGTGCTGCAGATGGGCTTTGTCTGTGTGTGCTTTGACAGACAAACCTGTCCCTCATTTGGATATCCTATAGGAGAAAAGTAGGTTTGGGGGTTGTTTTTGTTAGGCTTTTTTTTTAGCGTACCTTGCTGGCTTGCATTTATAGCTGTCTAATTATTTTTTGTACATTTGCTTCTGTATTTTATGTTTGCATTTTTGCTACACTGTGTATTTCTCAAAGCCAGGGTGATCAAAAAAGAAACACTGGGCAGGCACAATAAGGAGAGGGATCTAACAAAGACCCTTTTGTTCAATTAAAAACACCATGCCATGGCCTTTGCTAACTCAGATCTTCACGACACGGCACAAGTTCTTCTGAGTTCTAGGTATGATTTAGGCTGAAGAAGTCTGCTATTAAAAAAAAAGTGTTCTTCTTACCCAATAGGAAATTGATTTTTCATTAAAGATATTTCTTGAGTGTATTATCTTTGCTTTCTACCAGCACTGACTTGGAAGAAGAGTGTTGATATATTTAAATCTATATAAAATTTTAAGCGTCTCTTTCGCCCTCTAAACTGCTGCTGATCTGACATTCATAGGTCGGAAAGAACATTTCAGAGAGGAGGGATTTGACCTGCCTGACCACCTATGGAGTTGCTGCATCTTCCAGTGACGTGACCTCAGGCCTCAGCTGAGCTCTAGAAACTGTCCATGTGTGCTCTCCTAGCCCCAGTGAATGGGAAGTTCTGTTTGAACTACCTCTGTCTGGGAGGAGTCAGCCTGGAGGCAGATTGCCTGTCAGCATTTTAGGGATAAAGTAAGGGCTATATTTTATCCTAAGAACTCACTTTTGGGCTCAGCATAGAGATTTCTCTGTCTGCTTTTCTCCTAGTAGGCAAATATTTCTTAGAGCAGACTCTTCTCTTTCTACTTTTGACATCTTTAGCAAGAGCTTCCTTAACATATTATGTTTAGTCTGAAACCAGTGTAAAACTTGTCTTTTTCTTCTTCTCTTTGAATTTCCCTTTTGTCTTCCCTTTTTTCAATCACTAAACGATCATCATGTATCTTTTTCAACATGACTCATGGCAGAGTTTTAGAGCTGCCTCTCCAAAACCTCAACAAATGCACTGAGCAGCTGTTGTTACAGCCCCTCACTACCATGTTACTGCTGACAGATGCAGGTTAATTATAATTTTAAATGTTTATCCTGTTATTTTTTGCATTTCTGAAGATTTTCAGCAGCTCTAGGACCCGGACTGACTCCCTCCCCTCTCACAGAACGTGTTTATTTTCTGGGTTCAGCATGCCCTGGTCGATGTCTCCGGCGTCACTGCGGTGTCCCGGACAGAGCAGGAGGTGGGCTGGGGTGATGGCAGCTCTGCACCAGGTGGAAGCAATTATGGGGAAAAAACATGGTCCTTGCTGGTTGAGTTACTGCTGATAGTTGCCAGATAAGCTAACTTAATAAAGCAGTGGCTTAATTAAGCTGCATTCCTCTCATCTTGCCTCTCGTCCAGCCTGTCTGAGGTGATGCTATCAAGCAGCTACTGCTTTGCAGGATGGGGCAGGGGTGCTGTGCTGGTGCAGCCCGTGTGCTGGGCACTCTGGGGGGCCTGCAGGTGATAGGACATAGGGAAACTCCTGGAAAACTCAGCTCCTCTCTCAATTTGCAAGGTAATGGGCCACAAAAGCCTGAAAGAAAGAGACAGATCTGCCACTGGCCTGGTTGTGGATATATTTATTGGTATCAGAAGTTTAACCCTAAATCCCATCTTCTGGCATTCAGTGATCCAGGAGTATCTCAACCTCCAAAGCAGAGAGAAGGAGCTCAACATCTACCTGCCTCTCCAGCAGCTACCTGCCTGAAAAAAAAAGGGTGACTTGGTTTTGGGGGTGTCCCTATCACCATGGATTTTCTTACAGGTAAAACAAAGGTGGATGTTCCAGTGATTAAAATCATGGTGCCCCAAACCCTCAGCCAGTCTGGGCTTGTGCCTATCCCTGAGTAAAGATTGCATGAGAAACAAAAGTTGCTATGTTTTTAGTTGCTGAAGTACCCCATTAAAAGCTGTAACAGATAACAGTCTACCAGAAGCTTCTTCTTTCGTAAACCAAATCTAAAGTTAATAAATCAACCGCATTTCCCCAGAGATCCAGCTTTTAGTGGTGGAGCTTCTTACACAGCCTTGTGTTTGTGTTTTATGCACGGTCACGTGTAGCTGCATAGCAACCACCTTGCTGGAAGTTATCCAGTAGCTAAAATTATCAGTAGGAACCCCCTCTTACCTGTCATTATGTACGAGATTGCTGCTGTGCAACGTTGATTAGACATGTCAGCCTGGACCTGGATGTCTGAAAATGAGTGTTGCTATTAAAATACCTTTGCTAATGCTCAGGTGTCCATCATTTTGACAGATTTCACTTTAAGAATATAGAAAGCTAAAGCATGCAGGAATCCCAGGGTTGCAATGTAATGCTCAGAGAAATAGGTATTGTATTGTCTTGTATTGTATTGTATTGTATTTCCTTTGCATTAACCCCAAAGTAGCAGTTTCCCTGGCAAAATTGTGCTGATAAGAGTGCTGTTGAGTACAAGCTGCACTAATGCAGATATCTGTAACTTTCAGCTAGGGAGAGATTATTATGGGGAATTGCTTTCTGGAATGTGGTCTGAAGGCACTGTATCCCTCTTCTAAAACACTTCTTTAAGTATGATTTAAAACTTTCACAATGCAGAAAAATCTTCACATATTTAGAGAAAATATTTCAAAATCTCCTTACCAGTAAGGCCTGGGGAAATTCAAACAAAAATTTGAGAGAGAGACTGAAAACAAGGAAATGGTTTCTCAAAACCATCCCATCCCACTGTGGAATTCATTGCTGGAAGAAGTCACTGAAGAGAGCGATTTCAGCAAACACTTGAATATTGGCCAGGGGAACATGATTTTCTGCTTGTCTTTAGTGAAAGCTATGCAAGGCTGTGCTTGCTTTGGGGCTATATCGGGGTGCCGGGGCAGCATTTAATGGCTGTAACTTGGCATGTGGTGGGTTCTCAGTGTATGGTTGTGGGAGAAGGGTTTGATCTGGGCAAGTGGTTTGGCTTTGGGGAGGATCTCTTCAGGCAGATAAAACCTCACTTTAGCCACAACAAAGCCAGCAAGCCCAGCCAAAAGCCATCACCAGCCAAGCTGAGAGGAGAGAAGAAGCTTCTGCAAGGTTCCCAGCAGGTGAACCCTTACCCAGGAGCAGGTTGTCTCATCATCTGCTGACACAGGTCTTATTAGTCCTAAATTTGAAAACCAGGTGGGGATTCCACAGAGAAGGGTACAAATTAGGGAAGCTGCTGCTCCCTATTCATGGTTAGTTTTGACTGGCACAACCCTACAGGTGAGCATCTCATGGCAGGGATGTTCTGCTCTCCTTGTTCATCACCCAGCCCTCTCATGCTGGGCTGTGTCTTCCTCTGAAGAGCAGCTACAAGCAAGTCTCTCTTCTTCTGCAGACAGGAAGAGATGAATGTGTACTTGGAAAGCCATCAGCATGGCTTGCAGCATATGAACAGCCTCCACAATGTACCTTTGAACTCATTCCTCCTGCATTTGTTTGTCTTGCAGATAAAACTTCACAGCAGTGTTTGGAGAGAAGTCTAATGAGGCACCACTGTTTGCATAACAAAGCAAGGCTTCCTCTTCAGATGTTCAACACTCATTAAGCATAATTTATATTCCAGCTAATCTTTGGAAGAGGGTAAAATATGGAGCCAAAGTTTGTTTTTACATTGTTTGGAATAATGCATTGTTTGTTTTAAGCCATCAGTTGCAACTGATAGTTGATTTAAATTCAACATAATGATTTGTGATGGCTACATGTTGTCCAGGGGAGTGTCATGTCACTGACTGATGTGGCTTTAGCACTTCTGCATTAGTTATTGAAAGGAAAAGACAGAATGGATGGTTTCCCAGTTTTGGAGATATTTCAGCATGTCCACAAGGCATGAAAAATTGTGAATTTGTAAAATATTGAGGGTTTTTTCCCTCTCAGATTCATGTATACTCAATGTAATAGCACACTCTACAGCAGTTTTTTTCTTTTGCAGCAGTCCTGGTGGTCACCAACATGGGACCCTTTGAAGGTCACCAGATCCCTGCAATGAGACACTCTCAGGGTGATAAGGGACACAGCCATTTGTAAAGTCTCCTGAGCACTGCTGAGAGTCCTGCTGACTTAATGTGGTTTGCTGCCTGGAGAGCAAACCAGCAGGTTTAGCTGGGTGCCTAAATTTCATTACAGGCCAGTGTGTCCGAAACAGTAATTTCTCAGCATTCAGACTTTGTTTATATCACAGGCACATAAAAAGTGTCTGATTCTATTGACTCTACACTGCAGTTTTGTCCCTCAGACTATGGAAGATACTCTCCCTTGCTCCATTTGAAATACCCAATATATTTAATTTACCTCCTCCAGGTTTATTAGAAGATGAGAAATGACTGATAACGTTTATCCTCTGGGTACTCCTCACTGAGACTTATACCTTCCTGCAGATTTATGTTGTAATGACAGCTATTTGAAAACACCCTTTACTGTACCATGAAAACGATGACCTGAGTTGTGTATTTGCATAGCACTGAGCTGTGCTGCACACGGTCAACACATGAGAGCAGGATTTTTGGAAATTACTTGGGATGTTGGGTGGGTCAGTGTTGGGATACTCAGCCCCAGGCTCCTCAGGTGGCTGGATATGCTGCCGTGTAAAATCCCTCCTGGGCCAGGTGGTTCGTTTCCCCTTTGTGTTCTGTAATGCTGAGAAACCTCCAACTGCATTGCTCAGGATCCTCATCTTGTTTGGTTCATCACATCCACAATCCACCTATGGCTGTTTTTAAAGACAGCACCAATCTATAGAGAATATATTTATTTATTCATTTATTTATTTTATTGTTTTTCAGGAAAAAATGCTGTAAGGGTTATAAGTTTGTTCTTGGACAGTGCATCCCTGAAGGTATGTGATTTCACTGTTCTTACCTGTCATGTCCCCATGCATTTGTCTTTCCCCATCTGCCCTGTTCTCCACAATGTCTGTTTGGAAGAGCAACCTGATAAAAGCACAAGCTTGGCCATATCTCATGTATCAGTGTGGGGAGGAACTGTTTCCCAGAAATTGTTGGGAAAATAAAAGGATCAACAACTTCCAAAAGTTCTGCTTAGCATGCCAAGCCTTGATCCTCCCCTGAGTACACGTGGCTGTACAGGTCTTGTGCCATGACCTGCTGCACTGCAAACCGAGGAACGTGTTCTGCCCTTGGCTGGGTTGTTGGGAGCACTCTGTGCACCCAGAAGCACACCTTTCCTGGATGATGGCTTTCCCCTTTTATCCCTGGGTTCTGGGATCTAGTGCAGCTGACTTGATTTGTCAGTGCACAGGGAGATGGTGACTAGGTGAGTTATCCCTGCCTTTAGTTATCCATGGGCATGACTTCCTTGTCACCAGGGGCCAAGGAATATGCAGATTTAATCAGGGTGGTTCATGCAGAAGTAAAAACTGATCTGATTTGGATGAAACTGGCGCTGAAGTTACAGGACCACAGGAACTGCCAGGCAGGAGCAAATGCCTAGAGGCAACATGCCACTAAACTTTGTCTGCTCCAGAAAGCATGTTAAAAAGTTTATCTGTGGCAACACATTCTTCTACTTGATGGCATATGGAAAGCCTTGATTTAGTCTGAGACTTTTCCTAGTTTGTAGTGGTGATGTTTTGAAAAAAAAGTGACAAATTAACATACTGGAGAGTCAGCTTCAGTTATTTGGTTTTGAGTTACAGTCTTCAGCCAACAGGGATTATAACCTGAACTCTAATCCTGGTGGTTTGTTGTGGGTTTGTTGTTGTTGTTGCTGTTGTTTTTTTTAATTTGTGTCTTCTTTGCTGCTGGCTAGAAACACTAAAACAATTGTTGGGGGGAGGAGAAAAAAAAGAAGGAAACAGCTCATGATGACCCTGCCCCTGGAGGAGCTGGGTAGGATTTGGGTGGAATTGATGCTCACACAGAGTTCCTCATCCCATGGTTTTGCAGTGAGTTTTGTCTCAGCATGTATGATACGGGGTGACAGCTCCAATGTGAGACAGATGCTTAGGGGAGGCAGTTGTGTGTGTTGGAGGCAGAAGCTCTGAATCCTTTCAGGATCGAAAGAAGACAGGACTCTACAGTCTGGCCTCCAGCTTTCCTATGGATTTAAGAATTTTATATACTGGCTATTCACTGAATATAATGGATACAGAAGGAGAATTAATGGGAGGAAAAATAGAACAAGAGCCATGGCAATATATTATTTTGGCTTCTAATCTTAATCTCTTAAGATGTTGGGGGATTATGAAAGCAGCTTTTATTATGTGCCCACTGACTTTGTCTACTCCTGTCTTTTAACTGCATTTTAGTAACCTGAGACTTTCTGCCCCTAATTCAATTCTCTGCTGGCTGTGGCTTCTCTCCTTTTGTTTCTCCATTCGCCCTTTTCAGCTTTATCTGTATTTTGCCTGGAACTTCAGAGGCCACAGCAATTGCTATAACATCCGAGAAAATCTCAGGCCCTTGCTATAGGGACGAGAAACATGATTCACTGAAGTATTCATTTCATTTACTCTGTTACAAGACATCACTTGGCTCTTCACACATTGTTTTGGCATAACCTTGACAGAGTAGCTGTATGAAATCCGTATCTCGACATAGCCACATAAATGTATTACAGATGTGAGTTTATTAGAGCACATCTGCATGTTTTAATCCAGTACTGGCACATTGAAACTGTGAGAAGTAGTTCCAGCCCTGTCTTCTCTGTGATTTAGCAGCGGCTGCAGGGAGGAGGGTTGACATAGATCCTCCCTTGTCCACCCTTTTATAGCTGCCTTGGGAAGACACCAATCTCCTTCTGGGACAGTTGTTGCTTAAACAGACTCTTTCCCAAAGGCTTGTGTCTTTGTCCATGTCCATTATTGGGTTTTGTCCTGTTATTTTTCATCTGCCCTTGAAAAGGAACAGAAATCAGTGTAGTATAGTGTGAGTCTATGCCTCCAGGTTCTGCATGTCTTTTGTTTTGTACTCACCTTCTCGCTGTGGCTTTCAGCTGCAGGAGCAGGCAGCAATGAACCTCAGGAAACATTGAGTGGAGTTATCTCTGTGTGTCTGATTCTCTTCATAGCATCTCTTCCTGCTCCACCTGTTCAGCAAAACAGGTCAGAAAACAGCTCTTCACTTTTTTCTCCTGTGTGATCTCCTTTTTCTTTGTTACGGAGACTCACAGTTCCAGCCTAGTCCAGTTTCAGGTCGTGTCTCATGGCATGACAGAGTGAAGAAGGGACAGATGCAGTACAGAGCAGTTTATTTTGGAGACCTCTCTTCCTACCACTGGTCTGTTACCTGAGTTGGCTGTGGAAGAATTCAGAGTAGAATACTGTATTACAGGCAAGCTATAATTAGATCTGCTCTTCCCTTAATAATGTTGTTTCAAAAATTTCCTTGGTACAACTTTCCGTGCTGCATTGTCATTTCTGAGTTCGTTGAAACATATGTAGAGACATTTGTTATTCTGCTTTGGCTTTTACATTTTCCTAGAGTCTGTAACAGCATGATCCTCATTGTATGGTTTTGATTCATCCTCAAACCACATTTCTTAGGCTGAGCTGGCAAACAAGGGATTTGAACACAGGAGGGAATGTGCTTCCCCAGTTCTGCAGAGCACATGCAGGTGGTGCAGCAGCTTTTGCCTGATTTCATCCCAGTTGTGAGAACTGTTTCTAGGGAAGTCATGCTACCTGGGACAAAAGTCCTGGGGACACAGCTCTGCAACATGGGACCTCCATGCAACCATTGTGTGATCTGGGTTGACTGTGTGGGACCACCAGTAGGGATATTTGTACCTCCTGGACCCTTCCCCAGCTTTGTATGAAAGTAAATGAGGTAAAGGACATGATGGAGCTGTGCTGAGGTGACATGAAAAACACATTTAAAGACTGGTTACATTAAATATGGCGACAGACAGATAAAAAGAACTGAGTTGTTTAGTCTAGAGAAAAGGAGGCTGAGGGGAGACTTGATAACAGTTTTTAGGTATGTGGAAACTTGCGTCAAGGGGGAAAGTAAACTGCTCTTTATGGCTGAAGAGAAGAGGACAAAATAATGGGCCTAAGTGGCTGTAAGGGAAGCTTGGATTAGATGTGAGTGAAAAGCTTTCTGTCTGCAAGGATATTTCATCTTGGGACTAGACTTCATGGTGGGCCATATCCATCCCTTAGGGAAAAGGAAAACTAGGAAAAGTTTCTGCATAGTTACTCCTGCGTGGAATGGGAGATGGTCCCTTCCAGCACTGTTTTTTTCTGATTTTGTTAGGGCACATCTATTCATGGAAGCATAGGGAGGCCAGAGCTTGTTTTACCTCTGCTCTGAATAGCTGAACACGGCACAGGCCAAGTCTCACACCTGAGTGGGTACACTGGCTAAGGAGCAGGCATGTTCACCTCCATGCTGGGCATACCATCCTGTTCTCACTCTGATTTTGTTTCAGTGAAAAATGAAAATTGCAGCTGTGCCCAGGAAAAACACCAGCAAAGCTTTATAGTTGGGACTATTTAGTAGTGCCAAATGTAATAGGAGTTTACAGCCCAGCATCACCTAAAGAGTCCAAACTACCCCCAGTCTGAACAGTGTGAAGGCAAGAGCTATGTTTTCCTTTCATGGCTCTGCACTGTTTGACCCTGATTACTGCTGGGGGTCCTCGCACTACCATTGACCACCACAGCACTACGTGCAGACTTCAAGTTGTGAAGCAAGAAGGAAAGAAAGGTTGCCTGTTGTTCAGGAGGTGAGAAGCAGAATACTTGGCACTGGAACAGTAGTATGTCTATTATAATAGTATGTTTTTGTGTAAGGAGCTCTAGTGTTAAGTCTCATTTTGTGCTTTTCTGTACTTTGGCACACTGTCACTTTTAACCCCAGTGGTACACATATGCTCTGTATACTTCATACAGAAAATGTGTTTTCATTTGCTTTACCATCTCTTAGCTCATTTTAATTGTTTGGAACAATCATCAGACCCAGAGGTATCTGCTAGTCATTAGGGTGAGTCAATAATGAGTTTTAATTATGTATATGGAAACAGTGCTTTGCTGGCAGTTTGCTTGAACCACTTAGATTTTGTTTGGATGTGTTTGGTCTGAAGCATGGACGAGGTATTTCTGCCGTGGCCCCCAGTACACAGTCACTGGATTGTCACAGCCACATGCTCTCTGCAGGGTGATGTTTTCTGACTTGGTCACAGAAACTGACACTTGCCTTGGTGTAAAACCTGACCTTGGGCAGGGTGTGCCCGAGCTGGTTTTGAGACCAGATGCCACTTCAGCTCCCGGTGTTTCCTGGTACTCCCCATGGCTGGGAGCTGTCCTTCTCCCCCCAGCCCAGCCACCAGCACCACACCAGGGGCCAAATCCAGCCCCTGGCAGGACAGGGATGCAGGTCAGACCCTGTTGTGCTCTGGTGTCCGTTCCCCAGACTTCAGCTCTGATGCTATACAGCAGCGAAATTAGAAACAGATTTTCCCTCCTTTGGGTTTCAAACAGGGACTTCAGTCTTTTGGGATTTCACTGACATACCCTAATCTGCACACTGCTGTTATTAAGAGAGATGATGGGTTTGTAACAACGCATTCTTTGCTAGAAAGGTTATATCTGACTTTGAACAATTAACATGTGACATAATTAACTTTTCCTTGTGATAGACTTTCTGCCTGGCTTTCGCAGTTAGCCTCATGGTTTTTCACAGTATTCTGCATAGGAAATGTTGCTATCAGACTCAAAAATCTGTGGAAGAAAACTACAAAAAAGTTTTAGGTAATTTAATATTTCTGTGAAAACAATTCTTAAATTCTGCCAACTGCGAAAGTGGCACTTAAAATCCAACTTTAAGAAATAGTCTAACTACTGTAAATATGTGGGTAGCAATTGGAATTTTAATATAATCCTTTGCTTATGTCTCATGAATGTTTTATATCTAGGTTCCTTCAGTCCTTAAAAACAATGTAACCCAACTTTATATTAATTAGCAGAGAGCTGAAATGTTTGCTAAGTATCATCCATCTACTGCCTTTGGTATTTTTCCTAACCATGTTTTTCTCTCCCTTAGACTATGATGTCTGTGCCGAAGCTCCCTGCGAACAGCAGTGCACAGATAATTTTGGGCGAGTCTTATGCACTTGCTATCCTGGATACCGCTATGATCGGGAGAGGCACAGGAACAGAGAGAAGCCTTACTGCCTGGGTGGGTAGATGTGCATGTTCAGCTCATCCCTGCTTAATGATGTATCCTGTTCCCTTGGGTCATTTAGGACACAATTTGGATCTGAAACCTTCCTTATTCTCAATATTGTTACAGAAGAAATGTGGGGATTAACTATGCTAGGAATTGAGAGATCTAGATTCCCTTGAAATTATTAGGAGGTATTACCTACAACAAGACATACACGCCCAAGCACTTTGAAGTGTTAGGCTGATGTAATTTTTCCTTTAATTCCTCCTGCATGTTGTGAGCCATATTTGCAGAATATTGAAGCATTATCACCAGGCCTAATTATGAAAACTAATCCTTAGGGTTTGATTCAGATGGCCAGTATATAATTCAGGACTGATCATTTATATGTGGTCTTGCTGTGGCTAGTCCTGCCTTGTCCTGTGTGGTTTGCCATGCCAGGGAGCCAAGGTTTGCTGGATTGAGCTTTACTTGTGAACTTTTCAGTGCAAGGAGACTGTCAAGCAATGTTCACTGATAAAATGCCAGGTGTGTTAATAACAAAAATAGTGCAGGTTGCCCAGAGCTTTAGACCAAAGGCTCCAGTGGTGGAGCAATTACTCATTTGTTTAACCACAAAATCTCTTTTTATCTCTAAAGGAAGTCTTTTATTGTATTTGAGGTCTGAAGCCTCCGGATATAGGACATTTTTAACTTTTGCTTCTCTCCAGATATCGACGAGTGTGCCACGAGCAACGGGACGCTGTGCTCTCAGATCTGTGTCAACACTGTGGGCAGCTACAGGTGCGAGTGTCACGAAGGCTATGTCCGGGAGGAGGATGGCAGGACCTGCACCAAAGGAGACAAAGGCAGGTGCTAGTGCAGATTAAATGTCCTGGGCCAAATGGATGTCTAAAGGGTTAGTCTGTCATGAAGAGGAACTGCCCCCAATGCTACACTTGGAGCTGGGGGTCTGAAGCTGGGATGTAGCTGATGCTCCTGGGGCAGCCAGGCTGTTCACTGGGCACCTGAGCACCTGTGGAGCTGCCCTACCACATGCTCTCCTCCAATGCATGAGTACAGGAGGATGTGGAAGGCATCTTCCCCTAGGGAGGCAGAATGGCTGAATAGAGAAATTTACCATTACAGCTTCAGTTAGGTCATTTCTGCTGGATCCATTTGCTAAAAGCTGTATTTTGCTCCAATACCAACCTGGATTATACATTTTTTGTGGTCCAGAGCTAAGGAGACATAGGAAAAAATATTAGCAGATGATGAGCCTTAAAACGTTTCATTAATTTCACCTGTTAATTAAATAATTTCAGTAACTGAGATTAGTAACTGACCCTGGGTTGGATGGTTAGTGCCCCTTGGCCCTCAGAGGCTCAGAAAATGTGTGCCTGGGAGTCCAACACACTTTTCAAGCATTGCTTAAATCAATTTCTGAATTAGATTCACTAAGAGCAAATGCTGCTGACCTTCAATTAGTTTGTGTGTTCTGTGACTGGGGTCAGATTTCTTTTCTTTCCTTTTGTTTTCTTTTTTGAAAATGAAATGTGATGGGAAAGGGGTAAATGTAAGGGCTTGTTCTTACATTTCACTGTTTGTTCAAAGTATATACTAGTGCTGTGTGTAAATGATTTTAAAGGTTTTGGCCTCATCACTGTTATTAAATTACAGCATTTAGAATGCTACAGATTAAATACTGAAATGAAAATTTTAAAAGAAAGAAGGAAGAGAACAGTGCTCTGGAAAAAACCTCCAACAACTTTTGATGAATGGTGACTTGCCACAAGTTAATAAATTAATGCCTGAATGTGGTATCACGGGGTGATCCAAATCCCACTGCATGGCCAGAGCAATTTATAATTTTGATTTTCATCTGAAAATGTGTAACTGGAGCCATTCTATTAATTTTAATTGTTCTTTGTTTTAAAATACATTTTTTCCTTGTCAGAGTGTATGTGTGTGTGTGTGTGATAAAGGAAAGAGATATAACCTTGATAATCCCCTTACAAATAGGGAGGGGAGTTAACTTTTCCTCTGGTTAGTTCAAATTTCTTGATACACTAATGTCCAAAGCATTCATGATAACCAACCATTCAAAATATTCAAGGCTGTGGAAATGATTCTACTATTTGAAAACCACCATTGTTACACTGAACGTACAGGGCACGTAAAAGGGTCAGATCCATCAGATAATCTGGAATGAAATACGCACCATCTCTCCAGATATCTCCCAAATCAGCTGTGCAAAGTAAGGAACGATGCTTTCTGCTCACTAACCCCGCTGTACTCTACGTAAATGCTACGAATTTTCAGACCTCTGGTGAAAACGAGAGGAATTGTGACCATAACTCATTCCAGGGAAAAGAGTTCTGTGAGGAACCAGCTGTAGCGACGCTCCACCTGGCGGCCAGCCCGAGCCCTGCACTGCATCCGTGACGGAGCGGCTTTCTAATAAACAGATCATTTGCTTTTCATCGTAGCCGGAACACTTAAATTTTATTTTGAAATTTAGTGTGAGAGGCAAAAACATCTCTAACAAGGTCGCATGTTTTCGGGGAGATGCAGCCCTGTTTTCATTGTTCCATGCCTGAAAGATGCGATTCGGACACTTCTCTGTCTCTGTATGTGGCTGAAATGTGGTCACTTTTTTTGGCTCTGTAAGTGGCTTGACAGAGAACTTTGGATTGGTTGGTGGACACAGGAATAGGGAGCATTTTTTTCCTGCCTCCGAAGTCCCATTTGATGGAGACAATACAGCTACCCATGCAGAAGAAGGCAGATGAAACCATCTCAGCAGGCTGAGCGCAGATAATACAATACAGATGATCAGTTCAACAGCCTCCACGTGGAGACCGCCCACAGCAGAGCTCCCGCAGAGCTCTCCCCTGCCAGCATCTCCTCCTCGTCCAGCACCAGCACAGCATAGCCTCTGAGCCCCTACACAAACACATCGCTCCCCCAAGCAGATCTCTTAGCAATAGGTGCCACAGGGCTCACCAGAGTCTCACCATAATTAAAGGACCCCCATCAGGACAGCAACGTCATGCGAGAGCTAGACTTTGTGTTCTGGAAAGCCTTTATAAAATGGGGCTGGTTTAAGCCTTCTTCAAAGTCATTTCAGTTTCCTTGTGTAGGAGGCAAGTTATGTAAGTGCCTTGCTCAGTGCTGGCCCAGCTGACCCTCGTAGCTGACCTTCATTTCTGCACGGTGCGTGGGCGGCTCCATCTAATGGCCTTTTGCCCCCGCTGGCCTGTCCTAGGTGACTCCTGGCTTTATCCATGCGTTATTCTGGCTTTACTCGTAGTTTGGTCCTGATACAGGGTTGGATGGGGATAGAGTGAATGTTTGATGGATGACTCTTCCCTGGGCAAATCATCACCTCTGTCTGGTATGAGTTAGGGGGATTCCACCTCTCTCCTGAGATGCAGCTCACGCTTGCTTATATGAGGTTGTTGGACTTCTTCCTCCAACAAGTCAACCCAACTGGATTTTCAGAAATCTCACTGGTATGACATTTCCCAAACATTAGCTGATCCCCCCAGCATTCATCTCTGTGGATTGTTACAGCCTTGTTTTATCTATACTTGTCAGCTCTGTGTGCCACATCCCTCTGGAAGATAAACTGGGTTTTAAAATGAAACACGAGGCCAAATTCACCGCTTCTTAATCTGTGTATATTTCCACTGATTCTAGTGGGATTGCATTACGTTTCAAATAGCAGAGGCTCTGGCAGGTTCTCCCTATCATTGTGTATTGCTTTCAGCAACTATTCTTAACACAATGATAGAGCTCATTTGGTGAGATAGCTATTAAAAGAAATTTTTGTTGAGACTAGTACAAAATCCAGACTTTATTGGTCTCTGAAAAAGAAAAAAAAAGGCACCTTTTTTTTTTTCTAATGGCTCCATATACATGCATCTGTAACTCCTACACAGGTCCAAAAATGGGTATGTCAAGACACTCAGTTTTTCTAAAGGAAGATGGAAAATTGTAGAGAGAGGAAGAACTCCACAATACTGACTCGTGGTCAAGAACAAATTTATTTTACAGAAATGTCAAGAGATGTCTTAATTACATCATATCGATTCCCTCTTAAGGAAAAAAAAACACCCATGGGGCAGATTATTTCATCTACAAGAAAAAGGCTTATGGACAATGAGGCTTTGGAGGCAATCAAAGGCAAAATTATTAGCATTAGGAATACAGAGAGAAGAATGAAAGCAGCAAATGCTGTGTATTCAGGTATCTTCACAAACATGCTGGAGCTCCTCTGGGAAGTCTTGTGGTTAAATAGTCTTGGATTCAGCATAGCTGAAATTTGGTGAAATTCTATTCTATGCTGTGTAGAGTCCACTGGAGAACACCAAGTTGTACCCTCTGGCCTTAAATCTTTGAGCCATCTGAACACTGCACAGAAAGCTGATCAGGTTTCCACCCTTCCACCCGTGCTGGGGAAGGGGCTGGGAAGCTCAAACAGCAGTATGTACTTGCTGCCGTAAAAATGGTAAATAATACGTGTAGTATTTTAAGGCTGTTGGAGTGTAGCTGTGGGAACAGGCAGTTCATGACCGAGAAAAAAACTCAAGCCTTTGTGTCCCAATTTTCCAATCAGTTCAGTACTGATACCAGTCCTAATGTTCCTGGTTATTCCAGCGTCTTGCCCTTACAACTCTCTTCTAACTGATTAGCAGATAAGTGAGATAAATTTTTGTCTTCTAAAATCAAGCATACCTGATATGATATCCAACGGACTAAACATACTGAAAATCAGTTTTTCCTAAATGCGTGCACAGGTGGTCCACAGATGACCATCAGATGGATGGAATCATGTTTACTGGACCCTTCAAATATTTAAGGTCAGGTAGCACATAATATTTTTAGTATTAGAAATTTCTGGGTTTGTTTAAAAAAATGCAGGTATTTCAAAATCAATACACATTTCCGAAAAGATGAAGGGCATTTAAGGGTGTCTTCAAGTGACAAGTGTAATGCAGTAACTCAGCGCATTGCAATTGATGCTTTTGGAAGATAATGAAGATTCCCTGGCTTTAACCAGGAGGACCTGCAGAGTTTTTCCATTGCGGGACATGTTCTGAAATGTCAGTGTTCAAACATGCCCAGCAACCCTCCCAGGTAACATCATACAAGGCCACATATGATATGCAGAGCTTCAATACACTTGATATTTCTCAGCAATGTTGAAGTGAAAAAATCTCACCTGGAGTTTGCCAGAATGTGTCACCCTGTAGTTTGGAAACCAGATTTGTCTTTAAACAGACATCTATTACAACAACGCTTGTTTGCTTGCAATGCAGCACTGCTTGACTGTGTATGGTACTGGTAAAAGGACAAAAAGAACACTTGCAATATCTGTCACAGTTTGAATAATTTAATGGATTCTTGAAAAGATCCCATTCATGTATAGTATCAGCAAATGTGACCCTTCCTCTTGTATGGATTTAAATCACTGTCATTAATCTCAATCCCGATCTCTGCTCAGGCTGATTCCATCACATGGAGAATAACCCATGATGATAAAGAGCAGTTTGTGCAAAATGAGCGAAATAAGCATGTTATGAAGGATTTTACTGTAATTTATGGCATATGAAAATTTGCCCTTCAGGGGATTTAAATCAGTTCAGATCTGTGGGGTTAATCTACCCTAAACAAAAAGATAAAAGAAAGGGTGTGAACTTTTCCAGGTATTAAAAAAATTAATTCTTTGGGGATGGTTAACTGGAAACAGCTGCTTTTAAAATGTGCTCAGAGTTGTCCCAGCGAAGTTTCTCAGCCTTACATAGAAATTCAGAGTCAAAGATTTAATAATGGTAAGATTCTCCTCTCTTTTCGCTGTCTGAGGAAATGTAACAGCCTTCAAGTTGCTTTTGCCATCACTTTATGAATTTCTTTCCTTTAGATCTTTATAGTGGAAACTGCTTTCTTTCAGCTGGGCTTCCTGAGAAATCTGAAAATGTGGCAAAACCAGGGACATGCTGTGCCTCTTGTAAGGAATTCCATCAAATAAAGCAGACGGTTTTACAGCTGAAGCAAAAGGTATGAACACTGATCAGTCATGTCTGTACCAGACCTGCATGTTTTACAGCAACTGAGGTTAATTTCAGTGTTTGGAGCTGTTACTGACATGTAGTTCTTGTACATACAAAGAAGATGGCAATATATTTTAAAATCATGTAGAAATGGCATTTCTCCCTTCTGTATGGCTTGTAAACAGATTGTTCCCCAAGTTCGTGGAGCTATGTTACCAAGCTCATGGTAACAGAGTCTGGCAAACACCCATCCCAGGCTGAGCTCAGGTTTCTTGGCAATTTGTGCTGGCTTGAGCTTGTCATTCACTCTGAATGCACAGGATTCTGGATGTGATCCACCTACAGAGTAAACAAGTGCAATACATTTCATAGATTCAGGAACATGATTTTGCATTAATAGGGTGCTGATACAGGATTCTTGCCAAATAGGTGTGGGACTAAACAAACACATTACTAGCTTTAAATATTACTTTCCTTTTAAAAAAGAAAAACCCTCAGTCACAAACCCTTTTTTGTCTTCATCTGTTTCCTTGCAAGTAGAGAATACTGCATTTAGAAACTTCCCCTGAGCTTTAATTGCTCCTATATGTAGCTTCCTTTTGCACTTTAGTAGGATTGAAATAATGCAAAGGCTCAGCCTCAAGTTTGGAGAGCCAAATTCAGGGATTCAGGTGTAATGCCTTGTCTGGTGACATCTCCTTTGCACAGTAAGGTTCTCTCAAATTGAAATTCTCTGTAGTAATATTCTCAGCAATTCATGCTGACAGGCTGTAATTATTTCACCCAGGGTACTAAATTAATTTAATTTCATTGTGTCAAAACACAATTTAATGTATTCACTCATTGCATTTGATGTTACTCATTTAATACTAGAAAGTAAGAAATCTGCTTCATTAAAGTGAAATTCACTGAGGCTGGAGATACTCTTTATCTCCAAAATCTCAAAACATTATGTGTTCCTTCTGCATCAGTATGAACACAAATGTGGAAGTGACAGAATTTCATGTGTGTTGGAAATCCTGTTTTTCAAAACAATGGTAGCAGAGAGGTTAAAAAAGGATCCATGCTTTTGAGTGGCTGTTTCTCCAGCTGTTGCCCATGATGCTGAACAGGCTCACACTGACCTCCAGGGAAGGATCTGGGGGTCACATTGTTGGCCACGTTGTTTACTGCAAGAATTAATAGATGGAATTAATGGATGTTTCCTGCGTCTAACTTATGCTGTTAGATGCTTGTGTTCAAAACTCATTCCAGGAAAACTCAGACCATTGATACCTGTCACTCTGTGCGTTTGTGCAGAAGCTGTGGACAAATTAAGCAGCTCACTCTTGCTTCATAGCTAAGTCCTGCCATGGCCCAGAGCTTAATTTTTCCCCCAGTATCTTCCTAGTGAGACGTGATCTATTTGGCATCCTCAGAGGGAGCCTACTGGGTTGTGCTCCACACAGAAAGAGCTGAAAGAGCCCTGATACCCTCAGCAACTTTTACCACACAGAGAGGAGAGCTTTTGTCTGTGCTGTGTCAAGATCTGGTCCCATGGTGCTTCTCTGCCCAGGGAGACATCAACCCTCATCTTTCACCAGCCACTCGCTGTGGCCAAGTTCTTCTGGGGAGGATGCCTCTCAATAACTATGGTTAAAGCTGTTCTGTTTTGCATAGAAAAGTTCGTTTCTGTCTGCCATGGAGACAGTTTATGAAATGAGTCTTCAGTCTTGTGGTTAAGGCTTTCAGATTTTATGAACTTTATTTAAAATCAGGGTTAGCAGAAAAGCCTCTCATCCAATGAGATGCACTGTCCTGATAGACTAGAGGTCTGTGGACAGTCCTAGGTTGATCTAAGACCCTGATGAAAGGAAGAAGAATGGAAAGCTGAGAAACTGGGGGAAAGATATCTGGCATGCTGACACACAGCCAACAATAAAAAAATAAAACAAAAACAAACAAACAAACAACAACAACAAAAAAGCGCCAGTAAGTTTGATCCTATTGCACAGATGTGTTTAAACATCTTAATTAGAAAGCCATGTTCCACATCACTCCTGACAGGCATTGTCCAATTTTCTAAACCATAGACCTCCTAGAAACTACACAAAACTCCAAATGCAGCATGCAACACAGCACATGGAAAACTTGTTTCTAGAACAGTCTTTCTTTAGAAGTTACCCTTGCTGATATTTGCACATGGAAAAAAGAAAGTTATGTTCCAAGGGCCATTAAGATTTGGAGCTGTAGCTGGAGAAAGCCAAGGTCACCCTGGACTAGGATCCTGAATCATTTACAAGGTGAAACAGAAATTAGGCCCGTGAATATAGCCAATATCTAAAAGGATGTAACTCAACAACAACACATGGTTTGGCCCAGTGCATGTAACAACCATTTTCTGTCCAGAAGATATCAAAGAGCAGTGAGCTAGACCAGAGCCTGGGTATTTTGGCACTCCTAGTGTATGCTTCAAATCCAGCTGTCTCAGTGGGGAAGCATGCATAGATGCTTTCACAGCAACTATGTGATTTCTTTTCTAACTCACTCAGTTGTTACAACAGTTTTACTAGCAGGAGGAAGTGAATACTTAAGCACCAGAAAAGAATACACTTCCAAATCCTCTTCAAAAATGATGTGTCTTTGCCACTAAATGCACCTTTTTACTCCAGTCTGACCATTTGCAGTATAACCTGAAGAGTGTTCATGGCTGGGTCTAAGTACTAAGTGACATCTCTTTATCCACTGATAGAGCAATAGATCCCCAGAATGAGATATGTTGAGAAATTTACACACAAGCTAAAAAGAGGACTTCAATTAATCTGTCACTCAATTATAGACACTCCTAAGGTGAAGCACTCACTGATGGCACCAAAAATATTCTCGCAAAAGCTATCTTAAAAATATAATACAATCAGGTAACCACAAGATTGACTTTGTGTCTTGGTTTTAGCATGACAGCATTGGCACTGCAAAGTCCCTGGTTGATTTGTGTCACATAGTGGAAGTTTTGCAGCACAATGGTACTTGCAAGCCTTTCCTTTGTATCCAGCCAGGAACCTGCTCCAGACAGGGTGGACACACCTCCAGGAAACAAAAGTGTGCTGACCAGAGCCAGCAAGTAGACCTTCCCATGCTAGTCCCCGGCCAGTGTGGCTGTTAGAGCCCCCAGCTACTGAATTTTCCTCTTCAGCCCCAGGGGTAGGGTGCTGTGACCCACAGAGCAGCCCTTTATCTTTAGTGGCCCCGCAGTTTGGTCTGTACTGCATTGGCTGGAAAGTTGGCTGAGAAAGCTGCAGATCCACTGGTAAACAAAGCAAACATTTTCCTTTGAAAAAGAAGAGATGACAGCTCATGCCAGAGCCATAGCTGTGCTGAATCCCCATTTTCTGTGTGAAAAGCAGATTCATAGGAGTGAGTATGTAAGAAACACCCTGTGGGACTTCTGTGAAAATATGACCTCATCCATCCACTGATTTCTGCAGGGGTGGAGTGAATCTACCAAATTCCTGTAAGACTTACATCATGATACTTTATTTGCCTATAGTGCAGTCATCTTGTCTTTGGAACTGCAATGCTCTCCAAAACCTAATTTGCAAATGACTGATAAGTCCTTGTGTTCCTGGCATCATATTTTGAGTTCCAGTCTCAAAAATCAAACTGGTGTTTCAGAAATGCCACCAGGAACTATCTCAGCATTTCCAACCTTTTTTTCCTGACTTTTTTTCTTCAGAACTGTTCTGTACATTCAATCCCAGACTACAAGTAGCACTGGCTGCCTTTAAATTGTATTCCTTAAGCAATAACTTGTTTGCCAAAGGAAATTTGCCCTGTTCAAATAAGTACTGCAGGTACATGGTACTGGGGTTTTTCCCTGTGCATTGCAAACATTAGGTTTGTAGTAATGGCAGAAGAATGTATGTCAAATAATTACAGAAACATGTAGGAGCCTTGAGAACAGCCCAGCTCAGAGAAGTCCAAATAGCTGATGAAAAGCTTTGTTAAAGAGCAGGAGTCATCATCTGTTTTACTTAATGCAGCTCTCCTAGGCAAAATTCAACATCAAATTATCCAATGAGCCAAATTCATTCAAGAAGAAACAAAGCTCACCCAGGGATAGATCTGCACTGGTATTGCTGAAGTAGTTCTTCAGTTCCATTTGGCAGAGCAAAACCCCCAAGTCTACATGCAGCCACTCATCACTGATAAACTTCTTTCCTCACTGCAGACAAGCCTCCTGTCTTGTCATCTCCTTTCAGCTGCCTCTGGAGAGACTAAATATTTGCAGAATATTCCTAAATATGTTTAATTATTAAATATATTCAACTGGATAGATGAATGTTTCATGGATAATTAAACATGCAATGGATAATTACACTTCAAACTATAGTGTGCAATTCTCCTTACATTCTCTCTAACTTTATCTTTGTGTCTCTGTGCAGAGCAGATCCAGACATCTATTGGGTTAAATAGTGTGGGTACTTTCTAGGGCTAGATTCACAAAGGAATTGGGGTTCTCATTAAAACCTACGGAAAGTTATGGCTTATGCAGCAATTCAGAATTTAAATATCTGAGTAAATGTTGCCCTGAGAAAAGGCAGTAAATTAATAAAGGAAACTTTAGATAAGGAAAAATAAGTTTCCTGAGAAGCAGTAATGAGACTCAAGCTTTTCAGAACTTGCTGCTGTAGCTCTCCTGAATTTTCTCTGTTCTCTGTTGGATTGGCTTGCAGTATTTCCACAGTGACTTGAAAAGTGAAGAGACTCACAAAATAAGAATGCTTTTTTGATTATATCCATGAAGGATATGAATAAACTCTTTATATTTTCCTGTAATATTTAAATAGCTGTTGGTTCACAAGAAAGCTTAAATAAGAATGTGATTTATCTGGCTGAACAGTAAAGGTCTTACACAGATTTTTATGTTTGTTTTGACAGGTTGCTTTGCTGCCAAATAATGCTGCTGATCTTAGCAAGCAAATCACTGGTGAGAAAGTGCTTGCCTCTAATGCATATATCCCTGGCCCCCCAGGCCAGCCTGGCCAGCCAGGCCCTCCAGGTAAGAACATAGGGGTGGGAATGTGCAATAGTGCTAGGTCTAAAAAAGTAAACTTCGGTCTTCCAGTGTGATATGATTTCATATGTTTCACATTTTGATTGATATATTATGTTTGCATTTGTGCTAAATTAAAAAAAAAAAAACAACAACTTTATGATTGTTATGGTCAGCCTCTGCCAATTGTCTGACATTATCCATTGTGACTCCATGTGTTTTTTGGCATGCAAGATGTGTTTGTCTTGTATGTGTTAAATTTCTCCCTCTCCCTGGGATATCTCACCTGCTTCAGTTGTCATTTCCTGTATTTTAACCCTGTCTTAAAACACTCTCTGTTTCATTTCAGAAATATCTATTGCTTTAGCTCACTATCAGTAGTAGAGGAGAAAATATGCTTTCAGTTTGAAGGAGTTTGTGCCAACTCCCTTATTTTCCCTTGTCTGATTTGCAAGGATTCATCTGTTGGTTTTATGTTGTATTCCAGATTCAAAGGAATCTGAAAATAAAAGCACAGCTCCACTCACACCTTCTTTGTTATGTTACAGATTGAAACAATGTGAAAAACAGAGAGTTCCTAAAGCACAAACTTAATTCAGACACCTTGCACCTGGCAGCCAGCCATACTCAAAATTTTGCAAATTCCATTGAATGCAGATCTAATTTTAGGTTAGCAATAAATCCAAGGAATTTTAGCATTGTGCTGAATTTCAGAAGGATTCTTACAGAGTACTGGCAAATATGGATTTACTCCCTCCTGAACTGAACCCCACCATCCCATTTATACCCCCTTTTGCAGTCTTGCTTTGTTTTCTGAGTCTTTCTCTCATTTTCCTGGAAGACAAGTATCTTCAGTCTTCAGTTGATTGTAAGTGCAAGGACAGTATGTTTATAAATTCTGCGATAGACTCTGAAGAGTGCAGTGGGTTGCTTTGAAATCCCTCCAAAGTAGGCCTGACCCTGCAGGTCTTCCTCCCACTGGGTTTCCCCATGACTGAGCTGTCCGAGGTACTGTAGAACTACTCCCCCTAAAACCATCCCTGCTCTCCCTCCTCTGCTGCCCCGCCAGGAAGAGTCTCAGGGAGTAGTCATCAATGAACTTGAGTTGTCTCCTTTTGAAAATCCTAACTATACATATTCAGTCTTGCTGAATCCTTTTTACTCTCTGCCTTTCATTCTTTATGTCTTTCATGTACCCTCAGTATGAAGGGATGTGTTTCCTCCTCTCATCATGAACCGTTTCCGTTAGTTACAGTTCAATGGTCTTTATTTTCTGCAAATGTTGTTTCAGGTGCCCGATTTTCTGGTTTACATTTCCTACTGTTTCTCTGGAGCTAAACATATGTTTTGTTGCCTGAGTGCTTCCTAAAAAGTAACATGCTCTGCTGAACGAGCAGAAGCTGAAAATTATATAAAGCAAAATGGAAGAATAGAGCCTCTTTTGCACCTAACACATTGGCTATTGCACTGGGCAAAATAGAAGTACAGCCCCCACTGGAAGGAGCTTTCTTGTGTCAGTCATGTAGATGCTCATGACCCAAAATTCCCATGAGTTTTCTGAGGCTTTCTTTTTATGAGATGTTCCTCAAATGTGATTTGTTCTTCTTTGTGTGAAAATGAGGCTTTCTGCTTTTCTTTTCATTCCCAGTCTGTGTCCCTAAGCACCTGGAAGACTTAGATTCTTATTATACATGAGATTTAATTGTTTGGTGGTCATGTCTTGTAGCTACTGTGACAAGGGTAAATGTTATCTCAGATGGCTGCCGATGTTCAGATGCAGATGTATTGGTTGTGTTGTTGTGAATTTGGGTGTGTTAAAGTAACCACACCTCTGAGTCTTTTAAAAAATGGTCATTCCCCACTTCTTGCACTGATGAAGTGTCCTGAAGACTTTTCCTGGCAGGTAACTTTTGCTTTTGATTTCAGGGGCTCCAGGACCTAAAGGGAGTCAAGGAGCTCCTGGACTACCTGGACCTCCTGGACAGCCAGGCCCTCGTGGACCAATGGGGCCCATGGGCCCCTCTCCAGACATATCCCACATCAAGCAGGGCAGACGGGGCCCCGTGGTCAGTATTCTTGTCTGCTGTCATGCACTGCACAATTGCCCTTAGTTTCACAACTTCTCACACCCTTGTGAACACTTTGTTTTCTCTTGCAGGGCCCACCTGGAGCCCCAGGGAGAGACGGTAGCAAGGTGAGGAGAGGTACTAATTTCCATGAGATGTGCACAGGCACATGTGAAGTGCAGGCTTGCCAGAAAGACTCTACACACTTGTAATCACACCCTTTTACCACCTCATTTCCTTTGCTAAGATGAAAACATCCTGTTGTCCCTCTCTTTCATGTCATCCTTCTGCTATTTTGTATTTGCCATTCCTAAAGTCTTGCAAACAGTCCTGGCAGGCTGTATGTCACACAGTATTCTTTTCTTTCTCTGCAGCTCTTTCAGCATTTCCATGAAGAGACCTTAATGATTTAGCCCTTTTCATTCATTGTGAATTCTTCCTGTTCATTGATTCACTTGTTACTGTCCAGGAGAAATATCAGAAATGTCCCATTCTGCTCCTACTAAAATCAGCAGCAATTTCCTTGCATTCCTCCTTCACTTCCTTTTCTTTTTCCAAACAAGCATCAGCTAATGATTCTTGATCTGGTAATCTGGGAACTTGAGTAAGGGAGGCTGCAGAAGCAAACAGTAACTTTTTAATTTCCTTTAGTCACAGCAAACTAACTGAGGTGGTATTGATTACAGGGGGAGCGAGGAGCACCAGGACCAAAGGGGATACCTGTAAGTATTCCAGCCAAGAGGAATTTCCACAACAGAGTGATGTTGACTACTAACTACAGGTCAGCCAAAAGTTAAAGAAAAAAACTCCTGTGCCAAGAGAACAGATAATTTACATACACAGAAAATGTTGGAAACACAGCAATTACTTGTCTTCATCCAAATGTTTTTGCATTGCTGGGTGTGTGACTGAAGGCAGTAGGTGCACCACTGTAAGACAGAGGTGAGACATCCTCAGAAGGCTGGGGCTACTTAGTACAGTTCAACCTCTGCTCTCAATGGGAATTTGATCCCTAGAACCTTTTAAAATCCTGCCCCTCATCTCTCTCAGATTTGGTAAACTGTAGGTTTTGAGTTCAGAAGAAGTAATGAGTATTGACAATCTGTTTTCAGGTGAACTTGTTTAGAAAAAACTCTGGGGTCCCTGGCCAGGAAGGACATGGACCTGTTGGAGGAGCAAGTCCAGAGGAGGCCACCAAGTAGATTAGAGGGATGGAGCACCTCTCCTATGAGGAAAGGCTGAGAGAGTTGGGGTAGTTTAACCCCGAAAAGAGAAGGCTTCAGGGTGACCTCATTGCAATTTTTCAGTACCTGAAGGGAAGCCACGAGGAAGATGGAGAGAGACTATTTACAAGGGCATGCAGTGACAGGGCAAAGGGGAATGGCTTCAAACTGAAAGAGTGCAGGTTTAAATTAGATATTAGGAACAAATTTTGTACTGTGCAGGTGATGAGGCACTGGTACAGGTTTCCCAGAGAAGCTGTGGATGCCCCACCCCTGGAAGTGTTCAAGGCCGGGCTGGATGGGGCTGGTCTAGTGGAAAGTATCCCTGCCCATGGCAGAGGTACTGGAACTACATAGTCTTTAAGGCCCCTTCCAACCCAAACCATTCTATGATTTTATGAATTTACTTATGGTATTTTCTAATTGGTGGAGTTGATTTTTAAGAGTGTGCCCAGCAGGGTGTGCTCAGTATTAAACAGCTTACTTTACTGTGTGAAGTCAGCTAAAAAGAAATAATGATTTTCTAAAATCAGATACTGTCTGCATTGTAATTACCAATATATTTAGTAAGTGATGGACAGCAGTGAGGTTACCATATTGAAAAGACACTTGCCAAATAACGGAAGTCTTAAAAGAATTTGTTGATTAATCATTCCAAGAAGGTAATTGCTGTCAGTTTAATAAGCAAGAAGACAAGGAACCAAGATTAATCTCCTCTATTGCCATATGATGTCAAGATATTCTTATGAAGCAAAGGAATTGTTAAGTGACAAAAAGGCTGAGCATCTTGTAGGCTCTGTCTGCAAAAACATTTGATTCTTTTACAAATTGTTTCTTAAGCAAAGTTGGTTAAAAAACAGACCATTAGCTTTTGGCAACTGATACAAAGCAGTATTTTACTGAACAATCCCTGCAAGAGTAATTGTATCAGCCAGTTTGAAAACTGTAGGAGCAAGGTGGATTGTTTTTAATGACGGTGCCTTGTCAAATGCAGGGCCCACCGGGTTCATTTGATTTCCTATTGCTGATGATGGCAGACATCAGAAACGACATCGCTGAGCTGCAAGAGAGAGTGTTTGGACACAGGACTCATTCATCAACAGAGGAGTTTCCATTACCTCAGGAATTCACAAACTATCATGACACAGTAGATTTTGGATCTGGAGAAGACTACAAACCACGGGCAACATCCAGAAACACCAGGATACAGAAGGCAGACCATCCTTAGCTACACCTACTGAAAAACAAAGCCTCTTTAGAATTCTTCAATATAAAAAAATGCACTGACAATGTTTTATATATATATATATA
>VYZT01074121.1:0-11277 GCA_013400735.1 Pomatostomus ruficeps | reverse complement strand
GTGCAGGGGCAGGAGTTGGATTTAATCATCCTTGAGTTTCCCTTCCAACTCAGGATACTTTATGGTTCTATGACCTTGGAATTGCCTAGGCTGTGTTTTTGTATTTCTTAATATGTAAGGCTTTCAAATTTAGACCTTAATGCCCAAGAAAATGATCTCTAAGTAAAAATGGAATTAGAATTAAGCAGTAAGATTCCTTGAAATTGCATGTTATGCCAAGATAACCCAGACCTCAAAGGTGGTTCGTGAACCAATTGTCTGTGACCTGACAGAAGTGTTATCTCATGTGAACACACTTCTTTGAGTGTGCTGTTGCAATAGTTAACTGACAACTAGAAAAAAATATTGTGCACAGAACTACCTGCAGTTAATATTTTAGATAACATAATTTAATTTTCTATTAAAATTGGTTTAATGGAAACTTTGAAATTTTACTTAGGGGAAGAAAATGTACATATTTTAGACCAAATTCTTAAAAGTAGTCTGTTGCTAGAATGACAATGAAAATTTGGCTCTCGATCCATGTTTTTCTGTGGAAATACAAACTGTGTAAGTTATGTTCTGTTCATATCTGCATAATTACATATACCCCCAAGGAATGAGCTTTAGTAAGTTCCAATTTTGCATATTAATTTCTTAGATAAACATTTAATCATGAAGTTGAGAAAAGAGTAACATTTAATGACTATTAAAGAAGTGGGAGCTTTAGAAAAGGGACAGCAAGGTGTAGGGACACTGATCACCTGCAGAGCCATTCACCTTTGGGTCACTCTTTCCTGTCGAGGTCTCCTTGGGTATAACCAAGAGTAGTTCCTGTCTCATGGTGTTTCCTTGCCTACTTGTATCTCAGGCCATCACCTTTTCTTCAGCTGCAAGCTGGCAGCTTCAGAAGACAGTCCAAAGCCTGGCTGGCTACAGAAATATCAGGGCTAAGGCTATCTAAAGGAACTGGTATTCACACCAGGAAGGGAAGCTCCACCTGTGTGAGAGTGACTTGCCCCATTAAACTTCTCTTCCTCTGAACAGCTGGAGAGCTCCAGTTCTGACCTCACTCCAGCAGTCTTGCCATATCAGCTCTGCATTGGGATTTACTTTGTCTAAGATGTTGTGCTTACAGTCATGGATGTGAAAACACCCCTGCAACAACCACACCATTATTTTTGCCCACAGCTGGTGGTATTGACAAGTAAATGCTGTTTCCCCTTGTCTATATCTGCAAACTTTTAATGGCCTGTCCCAAGGCTGTACTTGCTCAGAACCCTGCAGACTTGTCAGTGTCACCCCTGGTTTCCCAGAGCAATGAGGCTTTGTGCAGTTTATGTGTGTAGTGGCAACCTGTGCCTTTGGCCAAGTCCGGCCCGCATGTTTGAAGGCAGCTATCCCACATTCAGTACCCTCTAACAGGTCCTGCTAAAGCAGTTGGCTGGGTGGAGGAGACAAAGTGTATGTGCCCTGACTGTGAGAAAGACAGCCATCAGCCCTTTGGGGAAATTGCTGCAGTGGTGAGCCAGAGACACTGTTTGATATGTCTGTGCACATTATACAAGTCACACTCTGAGCTAGTTAAGCTATAAGAACTTTGTTTGGTAGTTTATGAATCATACTACATAAATGTATTAAATGCTATCAAACACTTTCTATCATCAAAGAAGCATAACATTATTTTTTGATCTTCAGAAATAACAGATCCAAGGGTAAGTAAAACAAATGCTATTTTCTTAATTACTGAGCCAAGTGAAGCACACTTTAAAGGCTTTAGAGCTACAAGTAATAGTTGCATGAAATAGAACTTTTGTTCTATCATCTTGCTTATATGGGTATATCACATAAACTCAGATGAAGTCAGCGAACTCAAGACACAGCTCATGAATATGAGACAGATATCACAGAATCATTTACACTGGAAAAGATCCTTAATACCATCAATGTCATGCCGCAGGTTCTCCAGTTCTCAGAGATACATTTGGTGCCTTTGCCTCAAAGGAAGAAAAGTAAAAGTTTGAAAAACTGAAGTTATCTGAAGTATAAAAGTACTTTTTAACCTGTGCCCTTTCTGCTGTACAACTGAAATGAGGTGGCATTCATGTAATTTTAAAATCATTGCATTTTGATATATGGGTGAAATGAGCTCAAACATGGAAGTACATTTTCTTCTGTAGCACTCTGGAAAATAAGCTATTGCAGTCAGTCATTTTCTGGAGGAAAAAAGAAATCTTATTATGTTGAGTTACTTACTTGGAGCTGAATTAGTCTGCTTGGCAGAATTAATCAAACATTGACTCTTGGACTAATTTTCACTTTACTGTGGGAATATGTGATAGCAGAGAGGATAGTCTGTACTGATGAGGTATATACACTGGCTTCCTCTCTCTGTCTTTGTCTTTGCAAAGCTTGGAAAAGCTTTGAACTGAAGCCATAAGGAAGCTAGAAGGAATTAAGAGGCAAGTCCCATGATTAGGGGCAGCAGGTAGAAGTTATATGCAGTCCAGACATTTGTCATATAAGTATTAAGTCTGGAGAAAAGTCTTGTGGCTTGTGTTCCTTTGTGCTGTGGAAGCCCTTTGTGGAGCTCTGCATGGTTATCAGCCACAGCTTTTCCTCTTTACAGAAAGGAGCATAATTTTTCCTATGAAACACAAATTCTTAAGATGAGGTTGTTGCAATGACACTCTAAGGTATGGACACTGCTCTTGGACTAAAACTATCAGTATTGCTCCAAGTCAGGTACGCATGGAGTCATTCAGGTCACATCAAGTCATTGCTTGTTTCCTATGGGAATCTGGTCTGGAATACTCAATGTCTGGAACTTCTCAGTGGGTGGGCAAAACACTGCTCTTTGTCATATATTCTTCTGCAGTGGGCGATGCCACTTTTCTTTTACACAGCTATCTAAACTTTTTCTATGCTGAATCATTATTCTTCCCTCCATCTCTTACTCCCAGGGTTATTGCAAAGCTGTATGTGAAAAATTCCTTGCAAAGAAAATTTATTGTATTTTTCAATATTCCCTTGTCAAGTTATGTCATCTATTTTTGTCTTCTCTCTCTTCCTCTCTCTAGGTTCATTCTTAACTTCTCACTGACTTGTTTTCTGTCCCACCAAATAGCTCATCATTGTCAAGGCAAAAGCTTTCTTGTTCACAGTTTCTGCCATTTGGAACAGCTTTCTTGTAAATCTCTGCCCCATTTAATTTCTTTTCTTTTTTGCCATTTGAAAATTAATCCCTTCTCTCATCTCTTTCCCTTGGCTCATATATCCCTCCCAGACACTGTAGATTTTCATGCTTTAACTATTTTTCCACTTTGTATCTTAGGCCTGAAGCCTAAATCTGATATTCTAAAGCTTGGGCTTCTGTCCTTTCTCAGTATATTCTGAAATTGGAAGATATTAAAACTGGACAGGGTTCTGTTAGATGGCTTCTAAGAGTAGGTTAAAAGAGACAAACTCACAATTGCTTTAATAAGATGTAAGACTAGTTGAAATGTTCCCAAGTGTTTGTTGTATGGTTAATGAAAGAGTTTGTTTTAGAAGAAATACTTTTCTCCTTCAGTGAAGATAATATTTTCAGAACTCTTTAAAAATTACCTAATAATAAAAGTTGTTATGACTGGACATTGTCCAAGGGGAGGTGAATTGCAAAAATTAATAATTAGAAAAAAGGCAAAGATTAAATTTCTTCTCATTTTAAAAAAAATAAAAAGAAATGTCAGTTGTAGGATTAAAAAGATGCCTCTTCTCCACTTGTCAAAGCTGATTGCCTTTGTAGGTACAACGACTCAAATCAAGGGCTCACTCATGTTCCTTCCTTGTAAGAAAGATATGAATAAAGTGCCCAGTACTCTCTTTCAGTGCCTGTGTTTCTGTAATGCTAATAATGGGAGGAATGTTCTTCCATTAGGGCATGAGGGATTTAAATCCATAAATAACTTGAGTGAATAGAAATTACTTCCCATCCCTCATGTGACCAAATTGATCTTTTTACAATGCGCAAAGAGGGAAGGTGCCATTAATATTGAAGGGCAGTATGTCTGAATGGTTCTCCAGTGATTTCTTCAAGAAAAGGCAGCCCCTCTCTGAAGCTAGTGAATGTCTGCTGTACACTTCAAACACTTTACAGTCTTTATGTGCTAAGGTTAGTGGTAAGGGCAAAAGCAACAAAGTCAGTACACTTGGTAGGTTATATAAAGTGCATTTATTTTTGTAAGAAAGTCAGAGTCTCACACTGCCAATAGTTTAATGAAACATCACAGGTACTTTAACAAAAAAACCCAGTGATCTGTTCTGTAATATGAAACTAAAAACTGATGAAATGAAGAATGAGGTGAAATGTCTCAAGCAAAAAAGTGTGTTTTCGTATATTTAAAGGTAAAAGTGTGGCTTATTCATCCATTTCTCTGCCTGTATGTAAGCACGACAGACGAGCATGCCCCAGGGACGCCCCCTGTTCTGTTCCACATACGCAGGCTGGCTGTAACCTTGGGATATAGCTTTGGAGGACAGTTTCAAGATCAATTTTTCCAATTCCACTTCTCTAACTGGAGCGTTAGCTGATATTACTTGACTGTCCAGGTTTGTTATACGGAGTCCTGCCAGCCGCCACTTTGGTATGAAAGAAGCTTTAAACGAAAGCTGAGTACTGTGTTTTTATTCTGAAGCCATCTGTGTGGAGGGACAGGTAATTAATTCTGCATGCAAATTAAAAGGGATAACTGGAATCTGTTGGAGGAGTAAACAACCTTGCTCTCTGGCTGCTGCCCGGGGGTGCTCTGCAGCCGGACTCCAGGTTCCATGACCACCGCCAGCGCAGCGCAGTGACCTTCTACCCCCAGCACCAGGGACACCAGACCTCCCTGCTGTCTCCAAGCCTCTCCTCGCCGGGACTGGGCAGGACCAGTTCCTCCTCAGCACTTATCAGCCTTCCCACGCTGCACAGCAGGCTCGGCTCTAAAATCCAGCCTTTTGTTTACTTGAAGACAAAGTCCCAGTAGCTAATAAGCAGCTGTGAATGAACGCAACACAACAACACTGACTCACCGTCGTCTGCAGGTTGCCTCTCGCTGGTTTGTTTTCATTGTTTATTTGAACTGCTGTCATTTCCTCTCCACAAGCTGGCAAAATCCACAGCCCCCTACTTCTGGTAATGAAGTGCACAGCTAGACTAGTTGGCAAGGTATTTTTTAAGTGAAAGGCATTTGTGCTCTGGAATTTCTTTAACATGGACTTGCACAGAGGGTGGCACAGAGACCCAGCTATAAGTTTACTACTATTAAATAGCTGAAATGCCCTATGAAATGTCAGTGGAGATCTTGAAGTAATTATACCCACTGAACCCCTCCAATTAAGACGTTACTTTCCACCAGGGACAACAAGCCAGATTCTGTATCCAAGGTAACTCCACAAAGCACGTAAGAGACAGATAGATTTACACTCCAGACAGAGATAGTAGAATTGGTACTATTTATTTCCTTTTATGGTAGTAGCCAACTAGAAACCTGGAAAATACTTGTCAAAATTATTTATATGGTAAATTGAGGTAAGATGAATCAGGATTTGTTTTATGGGCCTAAACCTCTTAAGGAGCATTCACCAACAACTTAGGTTTCTTATACTGGACAGAGGCATTGCTGCTGCAGCAGATTTGTTGGATTCTCTCTGTCATGTTCCTTGCTGAAACTGAAATCATTACAGTTAGACATTTAAAAATTCTGGGCCATGACCTTTTTTAACTTACTGTCACAAGGAAGATGCAAAAGCATAAAATCTTCAGCCTTCACTTTTAGACCATATTCAGGATGGCAGCACACAGTGCAGATCCATTGCATTTTATTTATGTCCAGCACAATCCTTTAATTCCTGGCCTCTCATTATAGCCAATACAGTAAATAAAAGATATATTTAACCAGATGAGAAATATGGAGGAAGAATGAGAAGAATAGCAAATTTAAACCAATACAAAAATTACACAAGCTTAATAAAACCTACATACCCATTTAATAGCACTCTACACAATGGAAGACCTTCCCAAGACCCTATAGAACAGGGCATCTTCACAGTCTTGCTAAGGTGGTTCCTATTCACAAATAATTTTTCAATGTAATGCTGACTCACACAGGACTCAGTGTCCATTACAGACAGGGAAGTTGAAACTTCACAAGCGGATGATGATGTTGGGTGATTACAATAAATCCATGAACACTGGCTCTTCTACTGAGAGTATAAAACTCCTCTTAGCTACATGCAAAATTTACATCCCTTTTATCCCATTGAGATTTATGAAGATCAGTTTTTTAAATTCCCTCTCTGGTGGCCTTTCCATGTCCTTAAATCTATCTTTAGAGCTCTAATGCTATGGCCAGTTGTACCAGAGAGATTCTATTGTGCTTTCTAATAAAGAATATTAAATATATAATAACATTAAATATAAAATAACATTTTAAGGAAACAAACAGAAATAAATAAACCAGAAGGAAAAGGAAAAAATCTATTGTACCATCGTTTTGTTTAATGTTTGGGGCCAGATGCTAAAACTGAAGTGCTGGAAGGTCTAGAGGCACAGATGGCATCATTTTCATGGCAATGTGTTGCCGTAGCCCACAGAATTGCAAGTGCACATCTCCAGGACACACTTTTAACCTGACACTAGTTAAAAGCATCTCACAATATAATATTGCCCTGTTAAAAAAAAAAAAAAAATTAAATCATGTTTTTTACTTTACAGGTTCATAGAGCTGTTGTGGTTACATACCTAGTAGTGATAGGAAGGGTTTTGTGGTTACTACTAATGTAAGGAATCAGCTCGGAGTTTATCTGTAAGGTCTCCAGGAATGTATTTACCCAGGAGTGCTGCTGTGTCAGCCCTAGTGCCATATCACACCGCTTGGCTCTGGAGCCTGCCATGCTCACTCTCAATTACATTCTGCAGCAGCACTGGCAGCCTGTGTCCCTTCTTCAGCTGCCAGACGAGTGTTCACACTGCTCTGGAGTCTCAGTGGAAGGAGCTTGAGTTTCTATTGGTTTGACATTTATGTTTTACATTAACAATTACCAATGTGGTTCAAGGTTCTCTTTTTACATGAGGAATCAGTAACATTCATTGAGATAATTGTATTTTCCCCCCTCTAAAAGATTAAAGCTGTTTTGGGGTAATTTCAGGTGTTTGGGTAAATGCTTTTTGTTGACATTAACACTGATAGCTTTAGGTCCTTTCTTCCACACACTCTTCCTATTGCAGAAAAGCTGCAAGATGACATATCATTCAGAAGACTTTATTCAATTTCCAAAATGCTCTTTTTGTCCTATAGAAGATCAGATGAGAAGATGAGAACTTAAAGACATTTCTTGCTTTCTCTCCAGATTCATGTGCTGTCAGAATCTGACACAATCACAGCACACTCATTCACGGCAAAACCATCGGATGATCTTCCCATAGGGGGCGCGTGGCAGTGGCTGATCTCCAGTGATGTTTATCCTGAGAAGCCTGTCAGGCCTGGTAAAGGAATTTAACCTACTGTGATGCCTATATTCAAATGCTAGTTACAGCAACAGAATAAAAATGTTTAACATGCAGGCTTATAAACCAGTGCTTTCCTTTTCTATCTTTTCACAATAATTTTAATCAGAGTGACCTTCGATCCTATGAAACTGATTGTCTGCAGTTCTGGAAATGAGTACTTAATTCGTTCTGTTCCATCTTTCAGCATATATGTGATTTACATTAGAAGAATGGTGTGATCTAATTATTTTAGCCCTTGCAGCCACTTGCTTCTAATTGCTTCCTCACCTTTGAATTAGATAATTGCAAACCCTAATCCTTGATATCCACTAATCACCGACTTGAAGTATCGATTTGAAGCCCTCAAGTCTCCTAGGGATGAGAAATGGCTTCATAATGACGTGATTCTTGCAAAGAGAAGCAACTGGAAAACATGCCATGCTGACAGTTTTGTACAGGAAATGGCATCACCAGTGGCCTTACCTGCCTCCCAGCCGTGCCTGGATTATAAAAAATATCCTCCAAACTCCCAATATATACCCTTTTGCAACGGCTGTTGGCTCTGTCTTCTGGACCATATCCCATTTAACAATTAGCAACACTGCATTTGCTCCTTCACAGCTTTCAGAAAATTACACATGAGTAATCAGAACAAAACCCTTGATGTTTTTACTTCCCTGTTATGTTTTCAGAAGAGTTTCATTAATGGGTTGGAATCATAATCTGCTTTTCTCTATTCATATATATGCACCCCTGTAAATAAATCAGGGAGAGACAGAAGTTCCACAGGGACTGCCTCCCACAGATATCCAATTAAACCCTGCTGGACCGGGTTTCATTCTAGGAAAGAAAACCAACCAGCCTCAAGTTTTCACAGTTGAACCACTAACATGTACTTTTCATAAAACATATGTGTATACTCTGTGCTTTACAACCTAATTGTTATCTTGGGCTTAAATGATTCACGTGTTGCACTGAAGTCTGCATTTTTAAAGGCATTATGAACAAACAAAAAAAAAAGACAAAGACAATTCAGAAGAAGCTGCAGTATCAGAAAGGTTATCAAGAACAAATTAGCACCAAAATTCTTCTGCATTGTGCCATGCATTATTGAACAGTAATAAATGCTTTGGAATGTCTCACTGCTTAATTATCTGTTTTGAAAATGAAATATTAGTGAAACATACATTTTTACATTGGAGACCTTGTGGTTATGAAGACCTCTATGTTAAGTCACCCAAGAGAGTGGGTTTGCATGTAGTTCAAACGTAAGTACCTGCCTTTCCAATTATCTATTTTGTTTCTGCTGTATAGTCACCCTGGGTGCAGGCATTATCACAGGGTAGAGACAGTAAAAGGGAGTGAGAAAGCATCAGTGAAAGGAGAAAAACACAATGCAGATAAGAAAAAATAATGGGGCAAGCAAATCCTTAGTTACTGTATTATAACATTACCCAGTGATTCCAAGTCACTGCCTGTAGGAAGCAATAATGCCATGTCCACAGCCTCACCACATCCTCACAGAGGCCCACAGGCTAATGTTTAAATAATTTCCTGCTGGGAATTATTTCCCATTTTGCCTTTGGGGAAAGAATTGAGCAAATGGTAGCAAAGGATTCCAACCAAACCACTCTAGGGAGACATTATAGAAGCTTTCTGGTGTCTAAAGGAGGAACAGTAAGACTGGAGATGGACGTTGCAGGAGGGCATGTAGTGATTGAACAAGGGGAAATGGCTTTAAGGTGATAGCTCTAAGGGAAATGGCTTCAGATTAGATATTAGGAAGAAGTTCTTTTCTATAAGGGTGGTGCCCAGAAATGTTGTGTACTCCCCATCCCTGCAAGTGTTCAGGGCCAAGCTGGATGGGACCCTGAGCAACCTGGTTTAGTGGAAGATTCCCTAACCGTGGCAAGGTTCCATGTTGGAACTAGATGGTCCTTTCCAACCCAAACTATTCTGTGATTCTATGATACTATTCTGTTGTGGAAAAGTCAGATTAGATGACAGGACCATGTAAGAAAAGGAAACAGACAAAATAGGAGAAAACAGATTTTAGAATGTTGATGTAAAACACGAAAAGAAACAAGTGACTATTTTCAGGTGAATCACTTTAATTATGTTGAAAGTAGAAAGTCTTCCCAACACAACAATCTCTATATGTGAGTATCTGCAGTAAGGGAATTGTGTGATAGCCTGTAACATACTTCTGTCTGCAGAGGATATTGTACACAGACAAGAAGTTGAAATGAGAGAGCTACTGTCCCTCTAAGAATTGCGAAAGGAAACATCTAAATATTATCTCAGGTTCTGCAATGTGAGGCTCCAGCCTTTCTGCTCTCGTCACTTCTGGAGGCAGCCAGTGTTGTAAACCTGCACCCTCCTACTCTCCTGTAAGAAGCCTTTAGCAAGAGACATTTGTTATTAATAACATGTAAATTTGCTAGACCAGCACCATTTGCATCACAGCAGCTGAGCACCCGCTAGAGGTTTACTGTCCACTAATCATGCTATGGCTTATAGCTTGTCTTCATATATTTTTCTGAGCTGAAACACAGCAGACAGGAAACAAAAGACAAAAGAAAAAACAAAAAAAGGAAAGGGTTCTCATGCTGACTTACACAAACATATCTAATTATATTCTGTGCCATTAGCATTAAATGAATTGCTGTTTCTGCTGGGAGTTGAGAGCCAGCAAATTTCAGAGCTGTAGGTGTGCCTACTCCATCAAGCAGTGGAAATTTGTGTGGAAAACAGCAGCTGTCTTTGATGATGTTCATAACGCGTTTATTGGTAAAACAGCCCCTTGTGATGCATGACCTGTTATGCATTTTAATATAGGAAAATACTTTAGCCACCTCCATCATCAGCTGAAGGAACTCACAAGGACTTCTGAGATCATCGTATTAGTGGTGTGCCCCTTTGCTTGATTAGTATCCATGTTACTCATTAAACCTGCAACTTCTTGAGCACTTGGCTCTTAGTACAGAATTAATGTAGATAAGATAGGAAGAATTTAATTTCTGCCAAAATTTTTCAACTAACTGAGGTGTTTTGTTCTTGGTCAACATTATTTAACATTATGTTTCAAAGCCTCTGATACCAAATGGTCTTTTTAAAGCCCCTAGGACTTAAATTTAGGTAGAAATATCAAAATCTCTCCAGTTATTTTAAAAAGACAAAGATTTTGTATAATCTTATGTTAATACTGCAGAAATAAGAACATTTCAGATTTTGGCAGTATACTCCTTTATTTATTTATATGTCTATGAGTTTCCATGTTCCAGTCCTATCATGAAAAATCAAATCTGCTTAAGCTTGTAGTCAATTTCTTATGTTTCATAAGAAGGACAATGGAATTTAAAAACATTAGTACATTGTTACAGTGAACAAATGCTGGGCAGGGATCCTGTTTTTTTCTCACAGAATCATTCTTGGGTACATTTTCAGGTCACCCCTTAGGCTTTGCTCACAGGCAATGGAGGAGGTGTGACTGACTGCAAGCATCTCCACACGGGCTTTCACCTACTGACCATCACCTGGAGGACAGGCCAAAATCTGATACCACATGGAAAACTCCCTGCTCCCACTAAACCCTGTAAGAACTGTGGAAATGGAGCACTTACAGTACCAGGCCATTTGGCATCCTTGTTGCTGAGCAAATCCCTGAATCCCTCCTCAGTTCATGCAGGGGAGCAGACACAGCAGCATCATCCAAAAGACTGACAGCTGTGATTCATGCTGAAGTGTTTCCTGCTGGGGCAGATTGTAAGCACTGAAAAATGCAG
>VYZT01074116.1:0-17243 GCA_013400735.1 Pomatostomus ruficeps | reverse complement strand
TATATATATATAAAATCTATTCAGGAACATGAGAACAACTTCTTTAAGCGGCAGTTAAGACTGAACTCAAACACATTATTGTGACTATTAACCATCTAAATCAAGTAATAAAATACAGATTTAAGAAGAGGAAAGATAACCAAAACTAACTTCAGCAAACATTTCAACAACAAAAGAAACATTTATAAAAAATTAGTTCTATACACGTAGGAGATAGAAACATGTTATTTCAGAAAGTCTTTAGCTGCTTCTAGTTTTACAACTAGGAAAAACCACTTTGAAGAGAAAAGAAACAAAAGTGAAAGAGCACAAAGGGCAAATGAAAACAAACTCTCTTCCTGTATTCTGGAGTTACAGCTCTTGCGGAAGATGCCCATCTTTATTCATTCTCAAATCTGCTGTAGGGGTTATCAGAATCCTGGAGAAGACCTGCAAAACAGGACCACATTTATCATTTTCTTATTACAGAAAAGCTTTAAGTTACTGACTACACTAGTCAGTAGGTACTGCATGTAACAAATCCAAAAGGCAATTCATGTAATAGTTGCTCCATTACCTAAACACTCAACTATTACTATAAATTGAAAGTGTTCCTAAGCACTCTTACTTCTCAGACTATAACCATGAATAAGTATTCCATGATCTAGCAGGGAGAGAACAATTCTCTATGACAAATTATAATGGGAAAAAAAATTTCTGTGAAGTATACCCCAAAAATGTACTTGTGGGAATCAAGTTGACAAAAACCTAAGCATGGAGATATCTCAAGAAGAACAGATTCTGAGTGGCCAGTTTATAAATCCAAGTGACTATAAGATTATCATCCTTTTAAAATGCAAGATGCTGCTACTTTGACTTAGTTCTACTTCAATTATACCCAACCATCTGTCACATTCAGCCATTTACAGCTTTTCGGCAACAGGACAATAATCTCTAAGAAAAACTGAAGATATTTCTTATGTGCACTAAAACCTCCAGGGGCCAGAACAAGAGCATCACTTAATCCAAGCTGCAGTATGTTTCCAACACAAAGATTCTTAATGACTTTATACTGGAATACTGTCACAGAAAGCACTGCAAAGCCATCCAATTATGCTGATTGCCTGGACATGCAGAGCACCCTCTGTAAGGGTTAGCTGAACAGTCCCTGTTCCACACAGTAATTACTTCAAAGAGACTTTAAACCACACTTTAAACCTGGGGTAGGCAGAAGACTGAGAATAAAAGAGTCCTGTAAGAGTCCAGAGGCTGACCTCCTGGTGTGAAAGGACAGGACACTATTGCTATCTTTTCTGCCAAGATTTTTATACTGATGTCTGACAAGAACTCTTCTCTAGCTCGTTTGTATAGGCATGGCAACAGAAGACAGTGCAGCCGAGCAACCCCAAATCACAAATGTGCAGATTCACGACAGAAAAAAAAATATTCTAGTCACTGCCAAACCTTGTAAGAACTCTCCTCAGTCTTTTTCACACCATACCTCTTTTCCACATGTACCTGCACACAGATATTGCACATTCACTGTTTTATCTGAAAGTAAAAACCTAATGATGCTGTAGTCAGACGACACTTTTGCCTACCTTGTGCAGCTGGTGAGTTTCATTTGAACTGCCAGGTTACTTTAAGATGCCAATCAAGCAGCACAACTGCTCAGTGCTGATTACTGTATCAGTTACTGCAACTAACTACCTGATAGGGAACAGTAAATATCTGGAATAAGTATTAAGTATGAAAAGTCCTATAATCACTCAAACAAGATTACGAGCAGTCAACTTGTAAAACATTGGTATCAAAACTAGCCCTCATATGTAATGACCCTTACTTGTCCAAGGAGTAAGCCAGTCACATTTGTGAAGCTTCAGCCAGGAAACATGACAGAGTCTATTTACCTGGTATAAAACCTTGCATAAGAGGTACTATCCCTTTCTGTAATTGTTTTTGAAAAAATAAAATAAATATTTAAGCATTTGTGCAATAAGAATATGCTTAGATGACATAATTCTCAAGAAAATCTACAATATTTTCAGAGTTTGAAATTTTTGTATTTTTAAACTTTTAGAAAGTGGTTACTTCTCAAATTTTAATAATACCTTTCATGCATTTAAACAAAGAGTTGTGATGTCCACTAAGGCTATTCTAGCTGTCAAGTAAGCTAACACACAATGAAAAAACCCCTCTTATCCTTGGCCTGCCATTCAACCTTTAGCGCCTTCAGGTAACATTCCTGCATTAATTTAACCCCAACCCAAAGAGAGAAGAAACATTTATTTTACTCCCAGACCATCACCGCCCCTGCCTCCTTCCTCCAGATTTGTTAATACTTTGGCAGTTAGGATACATGGATCCTAATATATTTAGTTACCTGAAACACAACAGCGTAGTCCAATTTAAAAAAAAAATTGCAGTACTTCTGTATTTCACCCCTTTGAAATATGAAACACATTTACACAACATTTACAGAAAATCATCATCAATACTAGAAATTACCACTATTATTACAATTGCCATTGCATAAACTCCCTGCACTCATTAAGTTCCATTTACAAATAAATGCACCTAACTTTAAAAAGCTTTCCACAAAGTGGCAAGAGGTGGTGCCAGATTCTCTGACAAAATGAACATACCCTGCAGGCTTTTCTCTATAGAGCCTGGCAAGTGCTTATTATATTTTTTTGATGTTTCAGTCAGGACACATACTCAACACTTCATAGGTCTGAAAGCACCACAGTAGAACAGTAGATACTGCTCTTTACAGCTTACACAGCTGAAATCCAATCCAGATTTTCTACATCCAGTAGTGCCAAAGTCAAATTAACCAGAGGATTGCGCAAGAGTCCTGATAAACCTTTCCTATACCATGCTGAGGAGTGAATATGCTTTTCTCTTCCCCTGCCCCAAAACACTCAGCTAAAAGCCATTTTAGAAAACTAATCCTCATATTTCAAGTGAATGTGTCATTTTTACTCCTCACTGCAAATGCCATTCCCAGTAGTACTTGCTTTAATTTTACTGAATTATGTTTAGGAATGAACAGATATAATCACCACCAATCAGGCATTAGTATGCCTAACTTAAAGTACTCTCGTCCATTTCACCACAGAATATTGAAACTAAATAGGCTTTAAGAACTATGGGTCAATCCAGTGTGAATACTATTGGTTCTGACTTCAGAAACTGATCTCCCAGGAAAAAGGGACTCCAAGAGAAATGGCAAGCCCTCTTTCCAAATGAGGATAACCAGGGGTTACAATACCTGATACACTTTGCTGTCAGCCTTGCTCTCAAACCTGCATCCAGCGTTTAAATTTGTTTTTTCCTCAGCATTTTAAGTATATCATAAGATTACATTATGTAAGAGGAGTGAGACAGCAGCTCATCACTTGCACCACCTCTTACTGAAGAAGCATCAGGCTCCAGTAAGTGGACTAAAATAATTTGGAGAGACATACAAAAAATAGGGGCATGACAAAAAGCTTCTGTCAGCTGCCACAGCCACTCACCCAGTGCCACTCCGAGAAGCTGGCAGCCCACACTAATGGGGCAGCATGTCTGGTTCAGCTGGAGCTCTCACGCTGCCCTGAGTTGTCTCTCAACTGTTTCCTGTCTGACATGAGAGCCACTACGCAAGTTGTCATTTACCCTCAGGGGTTCAGAGAAACCAGATGTTTGTAGCTTCAGGAGCCTTGTTTGCAATCAAGTCCATTACATGTTACTGGTGAACTTGTATATTGACACACAGGTCACTTACAAGTTCTTCCTTCTATTTACTCTCATTTTGAGGTTAGTGTTTGATACTTAGCAGTATCTAAGAAACACTCAAAAATTTGAAAAGTATAGTAGTCAAGTATCTTTCATTAGTTAGTATGAAATAATGAGGCATCTTAATAAATATGAAATGACAAAGCAATGGCAAAAGAAATTAATACCTCTCTCAAGCACATTCATTTATATTGTACACTATCTACCTATGCAGGTTCCCAGTCACTGAGATCTCTCATCACACATCAACACTGCCCAAGATCAGAACTAACAAATGCAATACTTACAAGAGACTGTATGGTTGAAAAAAAAAAAAAACCAACCTAGTTTGCTGCATGTCTTCACCGCTTATTAAACTTTTCCTCCTTATTTTTATCCCCCAGATGAACAACTGTGTTCTTAACAAACAACTAAATAGCTTTCAGTGTTTGGCAATGTAAGGTTCTCCTGCCTTGCATTCAGAATACTAAAGAAGGTCAAGGCAAAGTGTCTACCTTGAACAGAAGAAACATTTAGTGTGATAAACTACTGAATATATAAATCAATGTCTCACATAAAATAAACAAGATAGACTTACATATCATTAAAATAGCTGATCAAAACCCTTGCAGAACTAAAGCAATGAAATGGTAATCATTTTGCAAAAATTAAATGAAAAAAATCCTTCTACTAATACTAGGCAAAATCCTGAAATAAATAAATAATAAAGCAGCTTCTCACTAATGCTATACTTGACACACAATAGAAGCAAATGCAGCAAGAATTAAATTGTAGTTCCTTTGTGTACTACACAAGCTGCAAAGTACTCTGAATTCTACTTTAAATTTTTCCTAAGAGTCAATGCATAATTTGTGTAATCATATTGCATTCATATATGTGAGCAAATGAAAAATACTATCAAATTGTGCAACAAAGAAACAATTGAAAGTGTGTACTCCTGGTGCTAAAGCTCTCTACTGCTTCCAATGCTCCCAAAGGATTGTGGCTAGAGTGACACCTGCAGTGCATTATAAATGTGTAATTACCATTTAAATGGGGTATGGAAATCTGGGGGATGAAATGGGAAAAGGCATTCCCTTAAAGCCAACCAAATACTGAAATTTCGGGCATGATCATCTTAATCTACAGAGTCAGGTTAACAAAGCCATTGTCATTCTGCCACTCATCCATGCCTACTTAAATGAGAATCCTCTTTGCAGTGTGTAAAACTGCAAAATAATCTAGTGCCTCCATAATTATTTGCAGCAATTTTTATTAGATTATGTTTAATATGCTAACATCTGTATTTTCTAGACAGTAAAAAATGTGGACAGAAGATCCAAGTTTACTTTATGTCTCACTGAATTATTCTGACAATCATTTGTCTGCATATTATCAGAATGCAATTCATATATACAACAGCAATCATATTTCTGGATTCCAAAATTTATACGTATTTTCTATTTCCTTCTTCTCAGTTACATATATCCTTTCAGGATGTGCCAATTGTTTATGTGAGAGTTAGATTTTTGTTTAAGATGAAAATTAACCATGAGATTCCAGGCCTCAAATTGATATACCTGATAATATAAATTAATTTTTGCTTAGGCAATACAGAAAACGTGTCAATAAACTTTGTAAGTTTGCTAAAAAAATTTAATTTTTACAGTCCAATTGCAATCTTGTGCAGGTAAGCTGCACTGCAAAACATAACTGCAGGAAGAAGTGAGTATGTTTGACTTCTTACAAGAAGGAACATTTTCCATTAACACAATGAACATACAAACTTATTTCTCATTAATCCATTGACAGTGGAGGCAAAATGAAACAAGCTCACCTATGGCTGTGTGCACAGTATAGCTACAAGCAATACTTGATTTATTGAATTTGATGGATGTATTCCAGAGGTATTGCATTATACTGTTTTAAACTTCAAGGAACTCAAGTACTCCAACAAGATCCAGCAAAGCACTCCACAAAGGTCTGAAAGTTAAGCACTGACCAGACAACTGTCTTCAGTAAAATGCAGGGCCATGCAGAGACAAGTGAACTGGTTTCACAGGCAGAACATAACTGAACGCAGCTTTCACATCACTGAACCCCAGAGCAGGGCTCTGATACAGGATACCACACCCAGCACCTGCACCTTAGCTGCATCCAGGAGATGCAAAGGTCCATCTGCACTGAGTGCTGCAAGTTATTGTGGGGACACAGCCATTGCCCTAAATTCTTCACCAGATCTTTCCCAATGATTCAAACTTGCTGAGATCGACTGAGGTCTCTTCTAAAGAGAAACAAACACAAAAAGCCTGTGTTGTTTGATGTTGTGCTTGGATTTTGTTTGCTTTTTTAAAATCTGGACTATTGTCAGCCACTCAAACACCTCTTGAAACTGAACTGTGGTTGAGATACAGGGTTAATTATCCTGCAAAATATGACAGAACAACTTCCATGACTGATGTTTACAAAAATTACTTCCGGTTTCTACAACGTTCTTTCTTTCTCCTGTAGCTCAAGCTCCACAGTGTAGTTTCCCTCTGTTCCAGCAAAGGATCATTCTTTTACAAACATTCTCCAGGCAGAGAATTTCCAACAGAGTTTGTCTGTATCACTCCTGCATCAGGCAAAGGGCAGGCTGCAGATTCATGAAGGCATTCCTAGACTCTGCCAATCAGTTTAACAAGAGGATGAAAATTAACAGCTTTGAGTGACTGTTCAGACCCCTAGAATCACCTTCTCTGACATTAGTGCAATTTGCATAATAAAAAATGCAGCAGAGTTTTAGCAGATCTGTCTCTGAATACACAGTACTATTAACCCTAAGAACAAATCAAACGAAAAGTGCGAGCACTGACAAGCCTACATAATAAGAGCCTCCTATACAACACAGCAGGTCCTACAGTCTTGTGATATTCTTTTACAACTGGACTACAGCTCCACTTAAAAACAAAGAAAAAAATATTTATCCCTACATTAGGCTGCATCCTCCACCCTTCTTTTTCAGGCTTGATTTAAAAAGCTTGCTATCTACTAGTCAGTCTCTTCTCCTTCAGTAGCCATGACTCCAGTAGCAAAGTTCAAGGAGGTAGATTTATCACATTCAGTAACAAACAAAAAAGTCCCCAAACTCAGCCCTCTTACTTAGGAACAGACAGAATGAACCACTTATTTTAATCAATATATTTAAATGCTCATCCCAAGGAAACATCCTATCCAGCACACTGTCTGCTTGCCCAGTTGGACAGTCAGTGCAGAAGAGAACAGGAGCATAAACGGTAATGAGATCAGGTGTTCAGGTGTCAGAAGACAAGCATCAGTAGAAAACGGGGCTTGATTACTTCTGCCGCTCATAAAGCAGCTTATTTCTGCTGTGAAAATTAACAATAGTTAGGGAAAAGGAATCAATTTAGATACAGTATCAAAACAAGACAACACATACCATACTTCTTACGTATTTCATCATGCTTCAGTTTTCTTTCATGTTTCCTGCAAGAAATAAAGACATTGAAAGAATATTGACTCTTTCGAGCTGTAAGCAAACTATAATTATATCCAAAAAAGACAACAGCATTTTTTACATTACAAATTTGAAAAAAAAAATCACATTTAGCAGTTGCAGTTACGTATATTATCTTGCTATTCACACTTTATCTGTAAGTATCTACATACACTGTATCTATAAGATTTCCCAAAACTTCTCACTAATTGATAATGCAAAAATAAGATGTATTACAAGAAACAATACGAAACATTTTTTTATACAAAAATAATGCATCCACATATATGTAGACATACACACACTGAGGTGTTCATCTATACTTAAGAAGCAAGGCACTGCACTACACAGGAAGATTCCCTAATGCTTTCCAGCAGGGAGAAAAATTGTAAAATTTAGATGTGCACAGAACATACTTCAGAATACTAATTCAGTGTAATAATTCTAAAAAGATAAAAAGTGTATTACTATTTTGCTTAAGATGTAAGTGAAAACTACTGCTTTCTAAAATCCAGCATGGCATCCATGTAGAGAATAAATTAAAATACTGTGCTAAATAGAAATTGGTTTTTATATTGTCTGACCACAAGACAGTTTTCAAGGCTGTATCTAATATTGCCAAACTTAAATTATTCACATAAACCAAGTGTCTGATTAGTCAATTTCTCCTTCCCCTTTGCAAAGGTGAAGGGGGGAAAAATGAAAGACATTTAAATGGAAAGAATTCCATCTTTTCTCAGATAGTTTTCCTATATTACAAAGGAAGGATCTATTTTGCTTAGTATAAAAAAACAAAGCTAAAAGCTCTTACACAACTGCTTCATGAATATGATCCACGATCTATAGATTTTTGAGGAAAAGACATAGAATCTGGCAAAAAGATGTTCCCCTAACAAAAATTTTAAACAAGATTTAAAAATACACTCTTTTCTACTCCCTGTCAAAATTTAAGCCAGTTAGACAAGTTGTGACTTCTGCCGGATTCCAATTTGCATGTATTCAGCAGAAAGCTGTAAAGCACTGACAGCTTAATTCACCAAAGATCCTATCTGCCCTATGCATATTCCACCTCCAAACAATTCCTACTGCTAATCAGATCCTGTGTGCCCTCTGAAGCAATTATCCTGCTTCCTACAAAGCTGAAGGGCTGAACTGGCCTTTTCCAGCGACTGTACTTCTGGAAAAGCATGCAGATACAGCACGATGAGAAAAACCAAACAAGACAGACAGACTCAAAACCTTCCACTACTATTTCCCAGGAATACCCATGTCCATTACATGCCTTTGCATTATTAAGCCCAGGCAGCATAGCAAACAAAGCAACCTGGCCAAAATGCAGGAAGAGGATTGGAAAGTCAGGGTGATGAAATTCATGAAGAGGAAGAAAGTCAGGATTGAGATACTGAAGAGAACAGAAAAAAGAGGAGACAAATTTACCTATTGAAGGTAACCTGACAACAGTATTCCCGCTTTCTGTGGCACGTAAGAGGAAGATACTATATGGGGCAAGGGATCTCAAGAAGAGAATAGAGAAATTCTGCTTAAAGCAGCCTTCTCATATATACAGCTAAACCTTTCTACTGTACAGTTTTTAGGTGACCTCAAACCAGTTTTGTTACTGGTGGTACTAATGGCACTTCACTGTTTTGTACACCCTGTCTGAAGTAATGGAGACTCATCATTGCTGCAGTTTCAGCTACTTAAACCTCCGTATTTCAGCAGTCAGTGTGAATCAGTTCTGAATTCAGAAAGCACCTGCTCAAGAAGGGGAGATGCAAAATCAAGCTGTGTAGGCTTTAAACCTCAAAAAGACTTCAGGATACTTCCCTAGGCTATTCAAAACAAACCACCAAACATCTAATTAAGTTTGAAGGGTAAAACCATGAATATCAGTGAAACACTCAAACTCTGACAGGCAGCCACGATGGCATCACTTCACCCATGACTAAACCCTTGCTCAGTAAATAAGGCTCAGGTACACATCAACCCAGAAGAACCAGACACAGCTCTGAACAGGCAGTCCCTGAATCAGCCACCCAGGAGAATTACTGCACCACCCCCATCTCACATTATGATCAGCTCAAGTCACTTCAGTCTTCCAAGTTGGCTCTCTTTCCTAATATTACTGCTATTACTCCATCTTATACATGCTAAAGTCTTGGCTTCTCATCCAAGTTGTCCCCACTGCCGTAAGCTGAGGAAATATTTTTCCCAATACTAACAATTCACATAATACTTTTCCATACTTGGTTCCTCACAAGTAAACTCCCATCCTTTCTTTCCCTGGACTTTCTCCTTGTTCTCCCTTAGCAGTACACTACCAAATTATACTTGGCACCGGACCTCATTGCTTAGCTTTTGTTTACAAACCTCTAAAATAAATTATGACTTATAAATTACATAAATCTAACATATAAGTATACCATGTATTTGAAGATGTAAATAATTGAGTGTAAAGAAAAAGACTCACTACTGAATGCTATGTTTAAAAATTATTTTTCATGTTAGAGATAATGAAGTCAAAGGACTAAAGCTATGCAATAAGGTACCTGTTTTAAGTCAAAAATTGAACTCAAGACATCCTTCTCCTCATGCCCCTCACTGTAAGTACAAGCTCTAACCATCACCAGTGATGTTCAACCCTCTCAGTAAACTGACAGCTAGTTTCATTCTTGTGTAGACAAGCAGAGAGCAGATAATTACCCTTAGTTTTCATTTTAACAGGCATCTTGCAAAGAGACACTTAAGTATCCATAATTAACTGAATTTTAATGCAAACTAATATTAAACTTACAAAGCAGACTTTTAAAGTGTACCTGAAAAGACAGAAAATATTAGGTGCTGCAATCATCTTAAAACCTTCCACAAAAAATAACTCCATGGAACACTATGGAATTTGGGCCTCCTTACTTTGTTTTCACCATTCACTAATGGAATCATGGAATGAAGCTCAGGCTAGTCCTGTTCACCTTCCATTGCCAGCTGATATGAGCCATATTTGAAATAGTTGTATCCCACAGGAGAAAAAACACATGCAAGATGACAAGAAAAAAACCCAACAAAACCAGGTAGACACAAGGTCAATGCTCTGCCTATTTCCCTCCCATGATATTTATCTGAACATATATTCAGCTGTTTTCATAAACTATGTGAAAACTCCACAGTAGAAAGGAGGGAAACTGTACTACACAGTACAGGGCAGTGTTTTCCTCTGCAGGTTGCTTGTCAAAAATGGCTTGCTGAGAATATTAGTTTGTTCTACAGCCTGCTACCAGCAATTCATCCCCAAAGGTCTCAGAGAAAGCAAGCAGTGGGTAGGGTGAGGTGCTCTCGGTGCTGGAAGTGGCCTACTCCTTGTGTTTTCCCATGACCCCCAGCTACACACACAATAGGTATACATGTTCAGAACATGGAAATACCCCAGGGCTGCTGCTAAGCTCTCTTCCGCAATTAAAACAGTTTCTGTTACACAGACACACTCCTGAGACAAGCTGGGAAAGAGGAATGTTGCTCTAAGTAAGGCTGCAGGACTCACTCTTGCAGAGCAGTCTGCTCCCAGTGATCCTCGTTCGTAGGCTAAACTCAAGAATGGGGCTGATATCAGCCCTGTCTTGCTAATTGCCGGGTGCAATACCGCTTGCTCAGTGTGTGCACAGCACACCTTATGCTCCAGAAGCAGCAGACTTCCTACAGATTGACTGTACCAAGAATTTAAAGCTGACACACGAATCACAGTGGAGAGGTTATGGAACACAATCATCCCCTATTATGCACCTAGTCAGAAGTCTTTGCTTTATAACAAACACAGGTAAGTGCTGTCTTAGCTGAACAAAGAAGCATAATTCAGGATTTACATTTCACCACAAGGCACATGGTTTATGGCATACAAAAAATGTTGATATTCCTCACTGGATCCCTTCCCTTTAGAAAGAGACAAAAGCGTTAAAAGAGAAACATCACATTCATACTAGCACTCAGTCTACTGTGCTGTGACTAGTTATAATTGGATTAACAGGCAGAAAATTGCCCTTTTTTCAGATCCATTGCAAATATTCAACATAACTTATCCGAGAAACTGCGTGTGAGCATATTTCCTAAATTGGATGCCTATTTCTTACCCCTCCAGGCACATTCAAGTCTGACACTTTCAGCTCACAAATTCAGATGTTTATGACAACAAATTTGCACCCATTCCCTTCTTGGATAATATCTGTCATGACCTTGCAGTGATAAAAGGGGAAGTAGTCCTTCCTACTCTGACCCCAAATAAATGGTTTCTTTGCTTTTCTCCCATCCCTGGATTCATGATATCTTTGCATCCTATAGATCCCAGCGATCTTAAGGATATATGCTGAGACTGTTCATTGAACTCATCCACCAGGATAAAAACATCAAAACCCCCAGAGACTTGTGAATACCTTTACGTAAAACAAATTCGGCATAGCATTGGGTTTAAGAACGTTGTGCCTTAGGCATGAAAGAAAAGTAAGAACACTCTTTGCATCAGTAACTCTCAGTTACTTTAGAAGCAAAATGCATTTACACACAATCTAAAGTGCTAAACTAATGTCACCATTACACTTGAAAAATACATATTTTCAAAACATTACTTTTAGCTCAACTACACTAGAAGATATCTAATTCTCATCTTTTCAGAAAGTTACTTTTAAGCTTGCAGTTTCTTAAACAAGTACAAATGCAGAATACACACTATTGCAACAGTAAATCTGTGCTGTTAAAAATCGGTGCAGAATAAAAATAATCTAAGTTAAAATTTGGTAAGTTTAAAAGCTACAAAACTGTATTATACAGCTAGTAGAAAATGGAAATAGTATAAAACTGCCAGTATGTAATACCTAAAAGAAATAATAATCTTAAACCACAAAACTAATCATTTGAACTTTGTACTTCATCACGCTCTGAAAAATTGTTTGGTTTATGCCCTTATTATATCCTATTATAATTCTTTCTATTGCCAGCAACATTAGGAATTTTGTACAAGGCTAAAGGACAAATCAATTTAATTCATTACAACAGGACCTATTCTGCTTCTGAATATCACAGTGCTACTTCAGAGTAAATCATTATCAGATTCAGGGCAAGCAGTTGCTGTGTTTGCTTATATAACCTGGCAGTTCAGAGCAAGAAAACAGGTGCACGGAATTCAGGTAAGTGATTCTCCCAGCTCCTGCCAGTCAGATACATAAGCGACAGCACGTACATTTAAGACCACCTTCCTGACTCCCATTTTTGTGCCTAGTCAGAAACATACCTGCCTTGTCTTCCTATGTACATTTGTAACAGAGAAACTTAATGTCTTCATGCAAGAGCTCCACAAGAGTTCTCATGTGGAAGCATGCCTTGCTCCCTGCCTCCCTGCTCTTACTAACAATCAGTCTGAGTTCAGGAGAAAACAGCAGGCACCAGCAAGGCAGTGAAGGTGCACACCTGTTACTTGGCAGACAAGTCATTAGAGAAATGCAAAGCTTATTAATTTCCTTGTCAGTGCATGAGGATCCAAATCCACATGCAACGGCTCCAAGACTAGCATTTGGTTAGGACACCTTGTTTTTCTAAAGAAAAATGTAAAACTCATGAAAAGTCACTGTTAAACTAAGTTATAAAAACCTACAAAAATAAAAACCTATAAAAATCTGAACGAACACTGCTCTCATTGAGAAACAGGGCTAGCTCTTGCACTTCTTTTTACACTGCACTACATAGCTTTAATAGGAAGGATGGAAATATGGAATTAACAGTAAAGTGAGATCTGAGCCAAAGGTTTCCACTTCTTGACCAAGATTTTGAGTAGGTATCTCACTATCAACTTCTCTACTTTTCCCAGACAAATTTAAAAAAACAAAGCAAAAACTACCAAATGAATCCAACAAGTGAGTCTCACCTCTGAATCCCAGCTCACTTAGACATTAACTCATGGCACAATCAGGCACTGATCCAGGAGAGACTGGACAAGACTTCAGACATTTCTCCTATTTGCTCCTGACTGGCACAGAGCACTCATGGTACCTCCCACACTGAGCATCAACTTGTTTGCTCTCTGTTCACTTACGGCAATACAGCTCCTAATCAGGTTCATCAATCTCATAATAAAGCCCTGTTTTGTAAAAACCTGACACTGCCATGCCTAACTTCACAACGCCTCTTTTGTTTAGTACTCCATGTATTTCTTAGAAAGGCAGAATACTCCTACATCACCAGGAAGTGTATAGCTATATATCAAGGTGTCAAGACTTACCTCTGAAGAGACTGTAGTCTTCGTTCCTCTCTCTTCCTAGCTAGCTGCTCCTCCTCTTCATCTAGTCTGCTACAAAAATAAGGAGGGAAGGAAAGCATAAGAGGAGGCAAAAGCAACTTTATTGCTAAGCTATCACTATTTAGTTACTTTACTTATTTTCAAAAAGAACTTATAGGCTGACCAGAGATACTACTTCATAGCCATGTAAAATTTCACAGCTGAGTAAGTATAACTGACAAGTTTGTGTAACATTACATGTCCTTTAACATTCTGTAATATGCAAATACTCTACTCATTGCAGTAATATGCCCTTCAGCCCCCAGAGGACTATTTACAGCTTCTCAGGAAGAAGAGAAAGACTGTTCCAGAAGCAGGATTCCTAATTGCCTTTTTCCCGATATGTCACACCCCATTTTAGAGTCAGTATTCTGCACGTGCACAGTCAACTCCATTGTTGTCCCCTGAAAGAAGATTGATGGTTCATAAGCCTTTGGTGCCAGAACAATTTATCTTTCCAACACCCATTACTATCCAATCTCAAGCTGCCCTCAGGAAAGCAGTCTGTTCTGCAATGAGCAAGGATTTACCTGAGTGTATCAGCTGTGTGATTCTGGGACAAGCTGAACCTACACAGTACATCTGAGCTGTGCATGTGCAGATATGCTCTACTGATTGCTCTACTGCACTTTAGCTTCCAAACGTGAATATAGTTCTGAAGATGTCTGAGACGAATGTTTACAATACTAATACACCTGAATACTTGCATTACCACACATCTGCAGCCACCAACATCTAAGTTAAGCAAGAGTGACATCCAGCGGTTAATTACAGCACGTCAAATGCTTTAATACACAAGATTCAGACACATTCAGCTCTGGAAATATGAACTCAATTCTTTCATGTGCTCAAACAGTCCATATATCTCTCTGAACACTTTAGTCATTTCAAGTACAAGCCAGTACTTCAGAATCCATGCAATGTTTCACAAACAAATTTTTTAGTTACAGCTTTTTCCATCTAAAGAATTAGAAAAATCTTGGATGAGCAGGAAACACATGCAATAGGTCACTTCTATTTCAAAACCATGTTAGACCCTTTTGGAAAACCAATCAATTCTCCACATCAGCAAATCCAGCAACACTAGAAGCTCCCATTCTGGGGCACCCTCCTGTAAAACTGCTTTACTGGAGACCCCACTGTCTTATAACTATGCAATAATCTTCACAATTGACGTTGCAAAACATCAAATAAATAAAATATTGGTATATGATTCAGAAAATACATTTCTTCCCTGTAATTAAAGAACATTAAGTATCTTCTGATTTCTGGATACTTTGAATGAATTGAAACATAGTTGATAACTGAAGTTCACAAGAATCTATTCAGTATAGTTTCATTAATAATAGATGTTCATGAAACTTTCTCAAGTACATGGAACCGGACTCTTGGAAGTCCAAAAACATAGGATAAAAATAAAAAGTATACACCAACATTCTTAGAATTCCTGTGGTAGGATGGACACGAGTGAGCCAACTATATTACTGATGTGGGGGTTAATGCACGTAAGAATCCTCTGTGTTCAAGGAAAAGGTAAATGCTGGCTTCTCAAACACTGAAACACCACAGCTTAAGAATTCCCAAAAGAAACATTGATACTTCTGCAAAACAAAGTTACACCTCAGATGACACATCTAAACAGTCAGTAAAACAGATCTAGTACTACATTTCCACAACCTTTCCTTCCTCCTATTCAAGACAAAAAAAGTTCCTTTTGTGGAAAGTGAGTCCTCAAAAATAATGAAGAAGAGAGCAAAAGAGTTCTTGCTGAGAATCGGCAGGCTAAAAGCCAATAATGTACCAGGTTTCAGTGTAATAACATATTCTGAATCGTCCTGAAATAAGCTGGACCCCAGACTGACAAGACCTTTAAATCCTCTAAGGGTCACAAGATTAAGCTTGACACCTTTGGAGTCTTGGCATAAGATGACTCTCGACTAACCCTCTATTTTTAGAATTAGATGTTACTGTACTGATTGACAACTTAGCTACTAAAACTGAAGTCTGGCACAAATATCTATTTTCATAGGATTCAAGATTTATTTGCTGACATGTCAGCCACAGGGGCCTACTCAGTTGTTCTGCAGAGGATGTTGACAGATCTTATGTAAGATCTAAACCTGTTCTTTACATCCTCAGGGTTTATCAGCACAGGGCTAAAGAGTATTCATTTTTGCATTTGGGCAGATTTGGTATACCAATCTACCAACAGAACAGGTACGCACTTCTTCCTCAGGGAAGAGAGAAAGGAATGAGATGTTATTTACAATTATTTCCACATTTCTTTAAAGTCACAGATGTACCATATTTCTCTGGCTTTAAGGTCAGCACTATACACTGTACAGTTCCTTAAGTTCTTTTAAAAAACCAAAAACAACTCTCAAACAAGAACAATGAGACAAAGGTACTTTAAAAGGTATAGAAAACATTTCAGACCAAGAAATAAGGTCCACATTTTATTCACATGAGAAGTACTGAAGGACAAAAAGAACAGAGCTAGCTGAAATTACACTGTCCAGAAAGCTTTAAAACTTGAGTGATAAAGGGAAGCATGTTGTGCTCTCCCACTTCATACTGCAGTACTGACATACTTTATTTTAGCTACTCAACAACTACTTTCCTCCTTTTAAGAATATTAGCTACTTAGGGAAGCCAGATTAAAAAAAGAAGTTTTGCAAGTTCTCCAAGATCTCAAGACCATTTAAATTGTGCAGTATTACCTTCCTTGAATGTAAGTAGATCATTCTGAGTATCTTAGAGCAAAGAAGTATTATCTTACATTTAGAAAATCTTTTTGAATTGGCAAAGACAGCTAATCCCTTAGATACTGACTGCTGACAGATCCTAGAGCAACTCTGAAAGATGGATACCAAGTGCTGTGTAGGACATTGTTGCTCCTTTACCTGTTACTCACCTGGTCCCTTTTAGCTGTACCATGAGCTTGCCTTGAAAGAAATTATTTAAACCATTATCACAAGAAGGAAGGATTTACTTGGTCATTGAAAGATTTCATGTCTAATGTTAACAAGAAAGTGTAAAATGTAGAAGTGTAAAGCAATAGCTTACCTAAAGTAAATCACATCAGTGCTCTTACCACTAGAAACATCATTTCAGTGTTATTCAGGATAATTTCCAGTGTCATACTACTCATCACTAAATATCTCTTATCTTGTTGTCTTTCTCAAATAAAGCAAAGTGACCAAAACTGCTTCCAAATGAAAATATTCTTAGTATACTGGAAAGTAAAAATTGTAGGCAGATAGGGAGGACCAGGACCCAATATTAGTAAAAGAAACAAATATATATGCTTACCTCCTGGAACGCCTTCTGCAGTAACAGCAGTAACAACAAGAGACTGTTATGGACACCAGAATGAGTCCAGCTACCACAGCTATGGCAATAATTAATGTCTCAAAGTTTACTGAAAAACATGAATATATTCAGCTTGTTAGACTACTAGAAACATTTATCCTTCTGATAATTTTTCCCCTTCTTTCCAGACATTTTTTCATTCCTACATGCAAAAACCTCCACATGATTCTCTTCAACATCCACAGATAAAATGCAGTGTACCACATTCAAACTTCGCTATTATGCATAATCTACATTGAACAGTGTTGTGGTTTCAGTAGAGGGGAGGGGGCCATAACGATGGCTCCCGGGAGAAGCTTCCGGAATTCTCCACCATTTCCAGCA
>VYZT01074112.1:0-10141 GCA_013400735.1 Pomatostomus ruficeps | reverse complement strand
GTTTTCTGGTTTTGCTGTGGGTTTTTTGCCTATAGAGTACAGCTACGTGATGTATTGGCAGTTAGATAGAAGTTGCTCTAGTGTACAGCTTCCTTTCTTCTCCTCCTAGCCCCACAAGGATAACTGTCACCCTTACCAGCTGGTACGATCTAGATTAAAAGTAGACATCAGCTGCACAGTTGCAAATTTCTCCTGAGGATACTAACAGCAAGAGAGTTGACTACAATTCTTCACACAGACAGCATCTAAAACCACATTAGAAATGACATCTCTCTCATTTTCTAAAGCTCTTAACACCACTCACTCTTGCTTTGCCCTCAGTAGCTATTTCCACCAACTCTTCAGGATAATCACTTTCTGCTACCAATTAGTCTTGATAAACTAGCAGGGATATAGCCCCATTAAATTGCTGGCAATAGCTATAAGGGTTTTAACTGCTGAAAAGCAAATTATTAACCTCTGGCTCACCAGGACTCAAAATTGGACTAATTTTCCTTTTCATGCTTATATATTTCTAAGAGAAAGAATGTCAAAGCACTGAAGGTGTATATCACTGTGTTACCTGTAACAGATTATGAAAAAGATGACCAACTGGTAACATTTGTTAGGGAAAAAATCTGTTCTCATTTCATAGACAATTCCAGCTGCTTAATTACACCTTTCAAACACTAGATATATTAAAACTACATTCTATCTTCACTGCAGTATTTAAGTGGAAACAGGATGGCTTTAATCATGGAAGGTAATATTGAATGTCAGGTTCAGAGGTAAATTCCCAGTTCTTTTGCTGACTTTCTGTTTTGCCTTAGGTAAAGCAGTCTTGAGTTTCAAATGGGGACTCTTTTTTTTCCTCACTTTATCTCTTATATCATTGACCTTTTAAATATGGGCTTTGGAATTTTTTTAAAGGTATACTTCATCTGTAAGATGGAAACTCAGCAGAGGGTGAGGTTTAGGAGCTATTTTAACAATGCCAGAATGCTGCTCACCGTTTTATCCTCTAATGAAGCAAGATGCAAGGCTGTGCTTTCCCATTTAGAGAAGAAATGCATCCCTCAAAATCTGAACTCCTGTGTTACAGAGATGGGATATTTATATCGTGTTATAGCTCCATGTGGTACCCAAAGTAATTCATGTAGGCTAAGGCTCATAGATGTTATTATAACACAATAAAATTTAAATAGCTGAGAATAATGCTATCCATTTTACTAAGTTATAAAAAAGGACATAAGGAAAAGCCAGAATCAGAAACACAAAGGCAGACAAAGAAAGGAACCAGGAACCAGGAGAATCTCCTGATGCCCTAGCGTGAGGGGCTGTGCTCTTCATTCACAATGATGTAAACCTACACAGTGCTGACCCACGAGTTCACACAGATTCAAGGGACTGTAATTATTTTCTCCTGTCCTGATCTTCCTGGAGCTGTACTGTGCTCTCCTTAGACACTGTCAACTGCTGTTAATGAAAATTAGCTGGGTGAGGGGTGGGGAGGCTGCTGCCCAGACTGTTGTTCGGCAGGATTTCCAGTAAAGCTGCCTGCAGCACTGATCCTCAGCTGGCTGTGAAGGTCTGCTTTGGGTCAACAGGACACAGATTTATCAGCCTGACAACAATACAGTTGAGTGTGTCTCCTTTCAGCATCTTGAAATGGTTAGTGGGAAGACTCCTAGCTTTCCTTTTTGGAGTTATTTAAAATAATCATCCTGCATGTTCTGTATAGCTGCACAAGACCTGAGGTCTAGAGAAATTAGCATCAAGCAGTATCCATACTTAGGGAAATACATACCTGTTCAAAACACAAACAACTAAAGGGGAAAGATAATTTTTCATGTGTGCCTAATAATTTAAGAAAATAAACAATGAAATACAGTTTTTTAAAATACATACTCCCTTACAATAATTGAATAAACTGTGCTGTCATCTCATAAAGAATCTGGATGGTTGCTGTGGTGACAAAGATTATCCTTGCTGCTGCTTGATTCTGTCATTTTTCTAAACATGAATTCGTAGTATTAAGGATTTATTAACAATGTGTCACATTGATAGAGATAAATTATGTGCTTTAAACTGGCCATGTAAGTCTTCTATGATATTACAGCCACTTTGTCAACTCAGCAATAAGATATGATGTGATTACTGGAAAATTAAAGCTATTTGTCATAAAAGATGAAGCAGAGACTACCAGAACTCTCATAAAACAACAATAAAAAATCTCCAATAATCTAATGTGTTTCCTGATTTGAAATACTTTGAAGTTAGCAAATAGTAACTGTTTTCTGTATTGTAAATTGATCTGGATTAGCTTATATTGAGACTAGATTTATTTGTACTGGGAAAATTTGGGTTATAATGTATCAAAATTAATGTGTTCCAGGCTGCAATTTTTGTGATGGTTCAGACTGTGACAGGGAGTTTGTGAAGAGACATTAATGATGGGACATTTTGCAGTCTATAAAAGCATGTATGCACACAGCTGTGTGTTATGGAGATGTACTTCACTTCTATGGATTTGTGTATGTTTCTTTGTGATGTGTGGTATCCTAATTGTAGCAGAAACTTAGATGAGATTCTCAGTGTGGCTGTCTTAAAAAGTATCTTTTTGTGCACCTGGCTGGAATATTTGTGTGAAGCAAGCTTCACTGCTGATAGTGTGAGCCTGATTTAGATAACCAGCTCTGGAGTCATTGCTCCATACATATTTTGCAGTCAAACTACCAGTAAATTCCCTAAATTAATAATAATTTTAAAGGGTTGTTTTTTGGGTTTTGGGGTTTTTTTTGGAAATAACAAAGGCTTATTCTTATTTATACTTATTTTTTTTAAGAAAAATAAGCATATTTTCTGTAGTGGGACCCCTAAGAGAAGGTAGAAATGCAGCAGAACTGAGGCACTTTAAAGCAAGGAAGGAATATGTACCAGTGTAAATTACTCTGCCTGAAAAATGTGAGTTATTCATATTCATCTCTGTATGTAGGGTGACCTCTTGAATTGGGTGATATATATCTTCACCATATGTTGCAGCACAGAGGAAGTGACTCAGCTTTCTTTAAGTCCCCTGAATCAGTGTTTGGAGGCAGTCTGAAATAGTGGCATGGAGAACTGCTCAGATGTGCCCAGAACCAGGAAGCAATCCTCCCTCTGTTCCTGTCTTGCACCATTCCTACCACTTATTAGCATAAACTAGACCATGTATCCATTTATCAATACAAGTGGGACAAATTTGAAAATCCAGCAACAGTATTCTCTCAGTTGATAGAAATAAAATGTCCTCACATATTTGAAAGAAAAATAATCCAGGCTCAGCTGAAATACAGTGAATCAGTAGAGCATATTTCTTCCTATTCTCACCCTTTGAGGTTTATAGAACAATGAATGAACTGCACACCCAGGCTGAAAAGAGCAAGGTGCAAACTGAATAAAAACTCCTTTTAGCTTAATGACATCATATAATTAGCTTAGATATGTTTCCATACATTAGTGGCTAACAGTGATGTATTTTACCCTTTGCTACTCTTTATCTCAGTGAAATACTATTCTCTCTGTTTGAAGACAACATAGGCTGATGCCACAGAATAGTTATGGTTTTTGCAAACCACACACAATAATTATTTCAGATATCAAATACTATCCAATGAAAACATTCTGCATTATTTTCAAGGACTCATGTAAATATTTTGGGGAGGGAAAATTCCATTTCCTACTGGATTTCTTTGGTAATGTGTATCCTGTTACAACCTGAGAAAATAACTAAGGCTGTAAGTGAAAGATTTCAGTTTTCTTCAATAGGCATTAGAGTAGCTTCTTACAGTTGAGGTGCAATATGCATAACTTTTCCTCTGTTGGATTAATTTTGAGGTCAGTGTTCTTTTTATTTAGACCCTGCAGACTAAATGTAGCACTGAAATAAAAGGAGGCATCTCCCACAGAGTCTAGTGAGATTTGCATTTGCTTTTGCCAAAAACAAACTTGATCCAGTATTTTAGAGTGGTTTCCTGCTGCAGGAAATATGTGCACAATATGATAAACCAGGTACTCTGTGTAGTGTTAATGACTTTATTGCACAGCTGTAATAAATGCCCTTTAAATTTCTACAACTGTGTGCAAAGAGGGCTATGCAAACTTGATTTAATTCTTCTTTGCTTTTTTGAAAATTGAACATTTTGCATTTTCAATATTATCCTGGTTTTGACACAATAAGAACAGTAGAAAAGAGAGTTATATGGAAGTGTATAGCAGTAATTTAATATCAGCTGAATTTTATTTTTTTTTCAAAAGGAATGGCATAACAAGGGCAGATAAATGTTGTACCCCTTCCTCCTGTAAGACGGCAATTCTCAGTTTCAGGTATACAGCATGATCAAAATGAGTCATTCTCTGAGACAACCTGGGAACTTTTATCTCTGTAGTTTGTATAGACCATTGAGTACCTTTTATTGTGTGTTGGAGATACCAGTTCAGTACTTGAGCTTAAAAAATTTTAGAAAATGTAGTAAAAAACCATTTTTTCCTTCCAAAGGTAATTAGGAAAACATAAAATACTAATCTTGGTTAGCAACTCAAGATGCACACAAAAAATGTTTAGTTAAAGCCTGTTTTTCTGATTCATGACCAACAGGTGTTACTGTATAGCTATTACAGGTTAGCAAAACCTGTTCTTGCATTTAAAAGTAGCAGTATGGCTCAATTAAAAACAGAATAATTATTAAAGACACATAATGTTGTGATTTTTATCCATATATATTGTCTGTATATGTATATAAAATGGAACTATATTGTTTATAACTCTGACTACGCAGGTGATAAAGCCATGGCACTCCTGTAATATTTTGAGCACTTATACAAAGTTTTTTTATTATGAGAATGCATCTGATATTTTTGTGTGTGAAAATTATTTTAATCTTGATAAATCTGTGTTGAATTTTTTTCAGAAATTCAAAACCAGAAAACAGAGAGATCTGAAAAACGAACACCAGCAAAGGGTAACTGTTTTTTGTCTGTTTGCCTACATATATTTGTGTGATATACAGTGTCTGTGTTAACTACATATGTTACCTCTGTTGTATCATAGAAGCATTCAAAGAGCAGTTGGCACAGACTGCAAATGATCAAATATTCATATATACCTTAATATTAACAAAAAAAAAAAGTAATTTTATGCTTGTGTGGCTAGATTGAAAATGCACATTCATAATAAGATTTCCCTGCCCAAACTTTTCCAGAAATCTTTTTTCTAGCAAAGGTGCAAGAAAGTTGAGTGTTGATGAACTTCCTCTGGTGCAAAAGGAGTGAAGTGTGTTGGGCAAGTATAGGCCAGTGGGTGCTACCCAAGTTAGGAAGTCATAGTTAAGAGTGAGCCAGGTGTGTATCAGAGATAAGAAAAACTTCCATTTTAAGAGCCTACTCTTTTTCAGAGATTCTGTTTAATCTCCTATAAGTGGCACTTTCCAAAAATCCACAGAGGAACTGGTTTGGACTGGTTTTCAGGGGTCATATAAACGAAGATGTTTCCTGGGATATCTGCAGATTTTTTTGCCTAACAGAGCTCCTCCGTAAAGGCTAGGCCACGTAAAACTTGATGAGCAACCCTCTGGTGCAACAATGCTTGGCTTGATAATGGCAGCAGGAAGCAAGGAGGAAGCTTATTAAAAGTAATGCATATACACATGCACCCTTCCTCATGCAATTATGTTCATTTCTATATATATTCTTGGTGTGTTTTTATGGCATTTTACACCTTTGTAAAATGTTTTTATAGTATTTCACACCTCCAGTTCAGTGATAATCAGGGTCATCTGGACTGCCTAGAACTGTTTCCCAACTACTTAATAAATAATCTTGCATCAAAATGAATTTTTTAGGGTACCAGTGGGCAAGTCAGGCAATAATGAACTCAGATCCATTAGCAAGGTTCCCAATTAAGGTCTTTTCAAACAAAGTAATCTAAAACACAAATGATATTGCAATCTTTACCAAAACAGCCTCTTGTGTACCATTTCATCTATACAAAAGTGCATTTCTTTGCACAGAAGAATATTAACATTGCAGAAATTATTACAAGGAAATCATAAGATGCCAGAAAGAAAAGCATTCAGGTGTCATGAGTTAAGTCCCATTATTCATGTGCCTGAGAATGCAGCCTACATGTACAAATACAGTCTTTTATTGTTTTTAATAGGAAAAATCCCATAAATGTTTTTAATAGCCGCAAACATTGGAAAAAACATTTCTGTCTTCTGCCCAAACGTGGGAACTTTAGAATTTTAAAAGTAATTTAATTATATTTTTTTGAATAGTCAAATCCTCTGAGTACAAGTCCAACAATTTACAAGGGAGTTCAATCCATAAGGCCCATTTTTGAAAGATTGAACTGAAATATGAGGAATAGTTATAATGAATAAAATTCTGAGATGGAAGTGGCTGAAATTAAAAGATTCAAACAGTATTGAAAACCAGGCAAACTGGTGCCCTAATATTTGCTTTTAATTAAATATTTTGATAAACTATTAGCAATAATGTCTATTTCAATTATTGTAGTCAATTTAATCCTAGAAAGAAAAAAATACTCTGAGAAATAATTTCACAAATGTCGCTGTTGAGCGCTAGCCGAGTGAAGAATTCGAGATAGTTGAGTGGTGAAATCTGACTTTATTATTTAATTATAAAACTTATATAGACTTTTCAAAGGTCATCCAGATTGGGTCAATCCAAAACCTCCCCCTAGGCCGATTGGCCAGGCCAGAACTGCCCATGTTTTCCAGAGACCGTTTCAACAACATCCAAACCTTATCTTTATTTATAAAACATAGGAAGAAGAAGAGAAAAATTCCCATGGGAAAGAATCTGAGCCACCACACACAAAGCCATTGGTCATGCTTAAGAGCTCTGAAATCAAATTATTTCATGATAACCTGTACACATAAGCCCAAATTCACTACAGAGTAGGGTCTTTTCAACTTGGTGTTTGAGGGATCAGTAATTTCACAAGTGCAGTTGCACCGGAGCTGTATGACGATGAGCTTGATCAGCCAAAGAGGCATGTGGGATTGATTATCACCTTGGACCCAGCTCCCCTGAGGCCACGTCTAGATCCTGAGTCCAGTTCTGGGCCTCCCAGTTCAGGAAAGCCATCATTAAACTGGGGCAGGTTCAGTGTGGGACCACTGCAATGGCCAGGGCTGGAGCACCTGTCCAGCTGGGACAGGCTGAGGGTTGGGGCTGTCTTGGCCTGGGTCAGCTGTGCTGAGATTCTGTCATTTTGGGATACTTTGTAGATTTTGCAGGACTCCATGCTGCTGCTGGAGACTGCTTAAGAAATAGGTGATATAATTGTTATTACAGTTACTAGCAATACTAATTAACTACACATTACTTTGGCAAAAAGTCAGAACAATAAAAAAATATCAAGATAAAAGTATTTGTAAGTACAGAAGCTCTGTCTAATGGAAGGACCAATGACAGTTTCTGATTTTTATGGAGAACTGATCTTACCAGTGAAATTAATTGTCCTGCATTTCTGGGAAATAGCTCTAATTAAAATGGGCATGAAGAAGGAATGGGAAAAGGTTGATTTTACTGTGCGGCTTTTCCCAAAATCACTTCACTAATACATTGCTGTTGGAGCAAGGTATGGAAGAAAACAATATAGAGATGGTTACCCCTGGCAGACATATATTAAATCACAGTGATTTTAGGACAGATAGTTATGTGCCTCTGAATTAACATTAGTTGTTCCAGGGTTTTTTTCAGAAAATGTCTTTGAATTCAACCTGATTTGTCAAATACAGTCCAGGCCCTTCAACGCTCTTTCATTTACTATGCAGAGCATGTCAACTTGTTAATAGGGCTGTACTGATATTAATATTAAACACTGCAGAATAAAGCTATCTGTATTTCACCATATGGATAAATTATGAGATTATAGGAACAAAAATGATGTGTTCTCATAATTTAATTTGCTGTAGCTGGAAGATAAAGTATTTGAGACAGCTAAGTAGATAAATAGATCTATGCAATACAAATCCATAGTACTCTAGAAACCCACATAATTTCACCCAGTTGGCAAATTAAAAGGCATATTTTTGACACGGGGGCAGTCTAGCCTGATTTCTCAAGGTACAGCTACAAATATGCCTGTACTAACTTTAAACTGAAGAACATGGTACAGATGGCAACATTGCCTTAAATTATTTGTTTGGACGTAGGAGTCTATGCCCCTCTCCAGACCAACGCCTTTTTTTTCCAGTGCTCCTTCAAGAAGAATTAAGTTATAGCCATCTAAAGTTACTTTACTTCTGAATGAAAGCATCTACACGGAGATTTAATGCTCTCTTACTAATGCACTCTAAGTTCATTGTATTAGTTCATTTATCTTAACTTTTCTGAAAGTGCTGCTCTGCAGACAAGCATTTAGTCTGTTAGCTGTAGCGAGCAATCTCTGCTTCATGCTTACTGCACTCATCACCTGGCTTTATACTGAGCAGCAGACTTAAGGCTTATTCAGCTGGAAACTATTTTTACTTCTCTTAGGTAGGGAAGCAGTGTCTTAATGCATCTCTTCTTTTTGTGCTTTCTGTTTTGGGCTCTGTAATGTCTGTGTTGGAGAACTTTGTCAGAGAAAAACTAAATCACATCCCCCTTCACTATGTCTTCAATTTGATGCAAATAAAATCTACTATGATGACTGAAATTTGGAAAATCCTCTCACATATGTGCTATCCTTCTTGTTTTTATTTTTTCTGTGAAGTAGATAGCAATATTAAGTTTGGAATACATTGTTAAATGACCTTAAAATTTTCCATTACAAGCTTCTATTTTAGATTATTTATAAATTTATCACACTCCAGTCACTGAGGATGAGATTTCCCATGTTCATCTTTTTGCCTCAGGCAGAATTTTCATTCAAAGACATGCAAAAATGTTTCAGCAATTTCCAAAATCTAGGTCAGCGAAAATTAGGCTGGGTGTTATGTTTTTTTCCAATGCTAATAACAGTTCATTCTGAGCTTATGGTTTTTTGGTATTTGCATGGAAGTCCAAGAAAATTTCTTTTAATTCAAGGAAAAATTTTAGCTTTCACAATTTCCATAAATCTTCTTGGTGTTTTTAAGTCTAGTTATTATTTTTTCATATGCATGACACCAGCATCCAAGTAGCAAAAGTAATAAAAGAGGTGATCTATTAATTACAAAATGTGTCATAAAGTTAATAAAATGTTTGAATTCAAGTTGAATGAATAGTTTTAGTTTCAGCATTTTTCATCTGAAACACGTGTAAGGAAACAGCCTTAAAAAACATTTTTATATGTTTGTGTGCCTTTTTGCCTTTTTTTTTTAATATGGAAAAAAAAATCCAATTTGTTTCACATAAACATGGCCATACGGCCAGCCTGGTTAATTCTAAAACCTAATGCTTGCACCTAACATTGTGGGCTTGAAAAAGGGCATATATTAAGCCCTTTACAAAGAAAACTATATCCAAGTGACACAATATGGAAAAGACCTGTAGACAGTGATGTATTTTCTATGACAGAGCTTTTAGGACTACCTACGGATTTGAACATGAAAATATTTTAGGGGAGAGTTAATATGCTAAGAAATATCTGATTTAAATTTGTCAGATCAAAAGCTTCAGTGGATTTTGTTGGTTTTGTGATTGAAGAGTCAAAAATGGCCAGTGATCACAGCCCTGAAACATGAACACTTTAATTTTTGGCAGCACCTGCCCTTCCCGAATAAGGGAAGCCATAGCTCTGACTGTGCCCATAAGAGGCAATGATAAACATTATAACCTGAGATTAGCAACCTCTGAGGCTATGGGGATATCAACACACAGGATAAGGCTCTCAAACTAACCAGAGATCACCTTCAGCCTATAATTGGGAAGAGAAAAATAGCTTATGCTTATGCCAGCCTGGTCTCTGCTTATCCACATTCCAGGCTCCCTGCCCAGATACATCAAGTTACTTTTATTTCTCAAGAAGGGTCCAGCCAATCCCTTCTTCATGTTTTAAGGTGTAGGCCACACAAATATTAATATTTCCTTGCATTTTAGCCCTTTGTATCATTTTGAGGATATGAAAGAAAATTAAATTAGAATTTTCTGTCCACTTTCAGGTCTGCTGACATTCAAGTCAGTTAGTGTT
>VYZT01074094.1:0-12301 GCA_013400735.1 Pomatostomus ruficeps | reverse complement strand
GCACCGCCACCGCCGGCCGCGGCCGCGGGGAGGGACGGAGGAAGGGAGGCGAGGCGGCCTCCCGGGTGTCCGGCACCATGAGCATCGAGATCCCGCCGGGCCTCACCGAGCTGCTGCAGGGTTACACGGTGGAGGTTCTGCGACACCGGCCGTCCGACCTGCTGGGCTTCGCCGCCGAGTACTTCACCCGCCTGCGGGATGCCCGCGACCAGGACGGGGGTGGCGGCCGCAGGGTGGTCAGCTTCGACGGGGAGCCCATGCAGACTGAGTCCAACGGCGACGAGGAGCCCGACCGCGGCGATGACGACTCCGACTCCGACTTCGAGCGTAAGTGCCGGCTCTGCCGCTGAGGAGGCGCCAGGTGCGCGGGGTCTTGCAGAGGGGTGTAGCCCAGCGCCGCCGTCCCCGGTGCCGCCGTCCCCGGTGCCGCCGCCCCCGGTGCCGCCGCCCCGGCCGTTGCCGCTGGGTAGAGCGGGCATCAAGGAGGGATTGAATGGGGGAGAGGTTCCGCCGCTCCCTTCTCCCGGGCTCCCCGCGGGATGCCGGCCGTGCTCCGGGAGCCCCGGATCGCCCCGACACTCTGGCCAGAGCCCCGTCCCGGGGGTGTTCGGTGCTGCCCTGGGCGGCTGAAGTGCCCCGGGGTCTGACCGGGTATCGCCGGACAGAGAGCGCCCTGCCAAGCATGTGATAGGGAAGATCATGTGTTATTGTGCAACCTCTTCTGTGCTTATCTTTACATTTCTGTCTTTAAATGTTTGTGGACGAGTGTGGTTGGGTTTTTTTTCACTGAAACTGGGGTGGCTTATTACCACTGTTGTGTATTTAAAGTGACTATTATAAAGCACTGAAATAACTTTCGCAATTTAGTAAGATATTAAAATTCAAAGCCACCTCTATATTGCTGTTTATACTGCCAGTCTTGAAGATAGAAAAGGTACTTAACCTGAGCTGAACAATGAAATGCCACTTGTGATACTGAAATTTTTATTCTGTCAGAATTGTACCGTGTATGTTGGCTATGCAGAGTGTTTGTAATTTGGGCTGTAATTGAGCCTCAGTTACTTAAAATGCCTGTGAATGGTGGTACTTGGCACACCCAAAATTTTGGACCTGAAATCACTGAATATTCTTTTATTGTTAGAAAGTAGCTTAAAGGGGAGGGAAAGGTGAGAAAAGGCGAGCTTTCCCTGAACTTTCAGTGTCCTTGTTTGAAGGTCTTGTGCCCTTGACCTATAACGTAAAGGTTTCTGACTTTATTGATAGAGGATCCTCTTTTAGACCAATTACTGGATGTCACCTTGTGGACGAAGTGCGCTCTTAATGTCTACTCTCTGGTTAACAGTTTCAGAGAAACAGGAAAAAATTAAGCTATGGAACAAATAATTGTTTTTATTAAGAAAGTATTGAGACACCAGCTATTTCTGCAGCACTTTTAGGCTGGGAACTTCACAAAGTAAAACACATCTTAAGCTCTTGAAAATAGACAACCTAAACAGGACATGGAATATGCGAGAGGACAAGGGTGAAATGTACAGTCAGAATGAACTAAAAACTAGTTTACAATCAGTGTCTGGATTTGGATGTTTATTTTTTCTCATGAGAGAGAAGTTCTCTTTAGGGCATGAAGGAGAAAAGATGAAAGGTGAAGGGTAAAGACGTGGACAGTGATGGTGACTGAATTGGAGTTAAGGTGATGTTCAAGTATAAGCACAGATTTATGGAAATTACAAGTCATTTTTTGTCCTGCAACCAAGTCAACAGTATTTTCAAACATCCTTAAATATGAAAGAATTTAGAGTTTCCTGCAGAATGCATTTTAAAATTAAACTCCAGGTTGGAAAAATTACAGTAGATAGTTGGATCTAATTTTTAAAAATGTGTAATGTCTTTGTATTTAATATTTTCCTAAAAAAAAAAAGAAGGAACTCAAACCATAAAAAAAAATCCCAGCTAGCAAAACCAAACAAAAACCCCACTCCACCAGAACTTCTAATGTCTTTGAGTGCAATTTTGCCATTTTGTGATCAGATTACCTAGATTTGGGGTTTGAAATACCTTCTTCAGGGAAGTAAGTGTAAAATTTGCTTTTAGAATGTTGCAGCTGCAGCTGGGAGGATCCTATGAGGTTAAATATTTTCAGATAAAAATCTAAAAATTTGATGGTGGCATACAGCTTTTCAAATGCAGCTTTACGTGGTGTGGCTGTCCAAAGCAGAAGGGTGGTTCCTTAGCTTCATGTTTCTACTTATCATCTTTCTACCTTAGGGAGAAAATTAAATTAACAAGGCTGGGCACTGTCACTTGTTGTAGTAGAGCCCTCTGGGCAAGTGCCACTGTCAGTAATGCTGTCTTGCTTCTGATCTGAAAACCCCTACTGTTCACTCCCTGTGGTTTCCCAGGAACAGTGCCATGTTCTCTGTAACAGCAGGTGAGGATCCCTCTGTAGGGTCAGGGGCAGGGAAATGATTCTTTCTTACATTGTTTAAGAGTGTGGGTGACAGTCAACCATGGCTATGTGTTAATTAGGTTTCTGTTGTACCTGTTGTCTCTAGCAATGAAAAAATGTTAAGTCAGAGGTTCTGATACCTCTGATGACTATCATAGGTAGGACAGTACTTGTGCCTTGTGGAAGACAAGATCCTGGGTGCTCATATCTTCTTAGTATTTAAAGAACATGTGGAGATAGGGAAAACAAACAGAAGGAGAGACAAGGATAATCTCATTGGACAGACCAGAGTACTGTTTGTTAAGACTGCAGTTTTTCTTCCTAGACAATTTAGGAAAGACTTCAGTGAATTTCACTGTTCTTTCCTAGGTTATGCTTTGTTACCTTTGAGTTGCTGTGACAGAACAAATGGATGTTTTAAACATGTTTCCATGTCTGTAAGATGAAGTTGAGCAGTTGTTTTTGTAAATTATTATGTTAAGGAAAGTTAAAACTGGTTTAATAATTACCCTTATTGTATATGTTCAGAGTAGGAAAGATCTTCACAAATAATGTGCTTGTCTTCCTGTGTCTGCTTCTGGCCCAGTGTTAAATCTGTGTATGTGGCTAGGCTGCATCTGCAAACTCAGGCTGACAGAACGTTTTAGATAACTTATGTGGGTTTTTTGTATGTTCTGAGTGCATATAGTAATAAGGAGCAAGAGTAAGTCAGAAGGAAGTCTTGGCCTTTGGTGTGAGCCATGTGGCAGATGTCTTTGAGTAGTCATAGCGATGCCATAGTGGCACATGTGGTAAAAGTCACTAAAACTAGCTAGGCTACAAAAACAGACTTTTATTCTTTTGTGATGTTTAAGAAATTATTTCCAGGTTTATGTTTCCTGTCTGACCCCCCCTGGAGTTTCATCCTTCATTTTAACTGTTTTTAACTGTACCTGTGATCAAAGGACATCAGAATGTGACCATTCAGCAGAATGCATTGAAAGGCATGTGTGGAAATAAAATGGTTGTAATTGTGGGGGAACCTCCAGAAATGTTTATCTATTGTGGCAGAGAATTTAAGAGATACAAAGCTTTCCTCAGAGCCTTTATTTGATTGGTATAACTGCAAAATTGAGAAGTTGGTAGGGTTGGGAAAGGTGCAAAGCAAGACCTTCAAAAATCAGGCTGAGAGTGTAACCAAGGACAGATATGCGTTCTTAAAGTATGTCCTTGACCATGGCACTTGTACTTTTAACAAGCAGGCTCTGAATGGATGTGTTAAGACTGTTAAATTAAAGCCATAGAAATGGTCTGTTCACTGTTTGAGTCATGGCTTTGGGAAACCTCCTGTTGAGGAGCACACCTGAAGGAAGGCAGAGGCTCTGCTTCCCTGTCTCTTGAGGCAGATGCACATAGGTGCAAAGTGCTGCACCATTAACTTGCTGTTCTGTATTGTTTTTTGTAACAATAAAACCACCTGTATGTGTTCTTGGAGGTATTAGATATAACTAACAACAGAAGTAAAATACTTTTGGGATTATGCTAACTTGAGCAGCTCAGATGTTTCAACTAATTACAAGTATTTTATTGCAAATAAAATTTTTCCTTCTCAGGATTTCACCTTGATATTGAAGGAAAGATGATGTGCTTTTCAGCTGCTCCCTGAGTAAAAGAGAACCCTTCTAAGTCTTGCTTTTGAAATAATCCTCTTCAGTATGCTCTCTTGTTGTGAAGGGAAATAATGCATATGAATCTGGATGAACAGGTGAAAAGATTCTTTAGCTCTGCACTGAGCTTCTCAATTAAAATTCGAGGATTTGTTAAATGTCATCTTTAAAACATCAGTAGAATAGCTGAGCAGAAGGGAGTAGCAATATGCTCTTATACATCGTTAGATCTTGAATGTGATACTGAGTAAGAGTTCAGTGCATCTTTGAAATATTTCAAACTTTTTAATTGTTAACAGAAACACTTGGTATTAAATTAAACCTGTTTTAGATTGCTTATCTTCTTATTTTTAAGCATCATTTGCTTATGCTTTCTTATTCTGATGTCATGTAGAGTTCCTCAGAAATCACTGTTACATCAATCACAAAGCATTTATGCTCTGCCTGCATCAATTCACAGGTCAGGCATAACTCCTTGCTGTTTCCCTGAAATAATTCAATGAAACTTACTGAATTATAGGAGTTGGATGATGTTAAGACTTTTGCAGTATAGCATAAGAAGAATAGTGGTCATTTTGAAAAATACTGTTCATGTTTTCAGACGTAATTCAGATTTGTGGGATATTGCGCATGTTGCTGTGAGATGCCATCAAAATTGAAGTACTTTGAACTTTTTATTAGTGCTGTCACTTACCTACTTAATCCTTAACTGTTAATTAACTGTGAATAAAGCACAGTAGGTCTCTCCTCAAATGTGTAATACAAATTCAGTTCAAAGAGTAGTTACTGTATTTAAAATCTAGGCAACATGGTGAGCACTCTCATAATCTGATAATTGCTAGTTCTGCATACCTTTTTTTTTTTATAGTAGTTATAACAAAGGTGTTTTGTGTTCTACTTAAGTAGTCTCTAAATTTTTAGGGAGGTGGAGGAAAAAGCTATAGATCAGTGCTGGGTTAATGGTTGGACTCAATGATTTTAAAGGTCTTTTCTACCTTAAACAATTCTATGATCTAAGTGTATTAAACCTTTGAATTTGGTATACAAAGAAACGAAATGCACATTCTTGGTTTATGTTTTAAAAGGTATGTTCAAGCAAGCCTAGTGACCTGGAGGTATAGAAGAAGCTTTAGAGTTTTATTTATTCTTTGATCTCCATCAATGACATGAAATCAATTATAAAGCAAAGTATTAGTGATGCATCTGTGTTTTAAGAGGAATATATTTCTGCATTTAATTTTCTAATTTTGTTGATTCTTGGCAGCATACTCTCTTGAATGTGTTGAACATAAAAAGTATGAAGGACTGTTGTGCAGCTGCTATATTTGCGCATGTCTTTGCATTTACAGAGGCAGCTCTCCATGACTTAGATCTGAAGGATTAATTAGAGTAGCTGCTGTTAGTACTAATGGAACTTCACTCCCTATATTTACTGTGTTCTCACAGAGGAATTTTGAAGATAAACTAAGTATTAAGGAAGACTGATTTTACTCCTCTTTAGTTGCTTGGACAGAACATGTAAATTTTTTTTGTCCTGGAGGCCTTTTTGCTTCTGTATTTGTTTATCACAATAAAATTGCTTTTCAGCATTTGTTCTTACGGTTGCAGTTACTGTATTACAAGGTTAGACTAGGAATTTTTGGAACTAAGTAGTGTAGTTCTAAGGAAGCCACCAATTGTAGCTCAGTGGGGCTTGAAGGAATGTTTCATTAGTAATCCTCTGTATAAAGAAAAGTTAATCATATCCTTACGTGAGATAGTAAAAGAATGAAAAGTATGAAGTAAAGGGATAAAAGGTGTTGACTGGCTGAGAAACAGAGAATATAATTTAGGTGGCTGACTGAAATTCAGATATCTGTGGATATTATTAAATGTATATTGGTTTACATCAGGAAGGATGAACTTCTATGTTATTCATAAAAGCTGAGTTTCTTGCAATTTGACATAGTACACTTAGTTATTTGTAACATCTTTCCCTCAGCACTTAATATTCGTGTAGCATCTATTAGATATTCCTTACAATCTCTTGGGAAAGACTGGGAAAGACATCCTCCTACTTCAGTTTGCACTTAGTGGCTTGACATAATTGTTCTGCTTTAAGTGATCAGTGTGACCTAAAATGGGAGGAAGCACACAGTCTTTTTTTTTTGTTTGTTTAAAATTTCATTTAAATTCGTGTTTGTAGCCTGATGCATACTAGTAACTTTTCACATAATTCTTAAGCTTGTTATTTTCTGAAAGAGCTTTAGATAGTTGCTATAACTGTACAGATAAATTCTTGACTGTTCTGCACTGTTGGTATCCTCCTGTTTCTCTGTGTACTAGCCTCTAACTGAGCATAACTAACTATGAAGGAAGTAGGTAACTAGCCATTATAAATAATTGCTGAATTCTTAAAAGCCTGTGTTTCCATATTGAAGAAGTTTAATGTAAGAAAAGTTGTATGAAACTTCTGAAATTGTATTCTTCTAGCTGGTTCTAAAATTTAGCTAAAGGAAAATATCATATATCTGTACTAGATATTGTACTGAACTTTAGCTTCTATTTAACTTCGCTATTTTTTGTTCATTTAATAAACTTACATTAGAATGCTGAGACAATTCTGTCAGTGTTCCCCTCGTGCTAATACTGAAGTTTTCTTGTACCCTCTTACCTAAAATAGAACAATGGAGATCTCGGGGAAGAGGAGAAGACAGCAGAGAACAAGCACACATCAAGCTATTCACCAGTCAGTCATTAAAAAGTGTTAATGTCTGACAGAGCAGTTGCTCATTATTCAAACGAAGACTGGAAATGTAGCCAAGATGAGCTATGAATGTTTCCCATTGGCTTCAGTAAAATTTTCAGCTTCATAAATGATCATTCATATTTTCTTGTGAAAGAAGAGGGAGACAGTAACAAATATAACTCACAAGCATACTAGTTCCTCTTTTAGAAGGATGTTACTCCTTCCCCTGTAATGGTCCTTTAGATTCCTTTAGTTATGCTTTGTGTTCCATGCCTGTCTTTGCATCAGTACTTCTTTGGTATGTAACAACTGTTTGGTGGGTTTTGATACATCAAGATTCTTTGATTCATGTAGATTTAATTTTTTTTCTTGAGATGCTGTCAGTTCAACAGCAAATGGTGTGTACTCTTCTCCAATCTTCAGTTTTAATGTCTTTATACATCACTGTAATATGAAACAGGGAAATAATCCTAACAACATTGGTTAGGAGAGCAGCTGGGGGGGAATATGGGAAATCTGAGTGTGGACAAAGTGCTGATATATAAAAGACTTGCACCAAGATAGTAATACTAGTAAAGATTGTGTACTTATGAGATCCTTAATGCAAAAGCATATTTTTCTTTTGAAAATATGGATTTGAAAGAGGGGTCATTGGATGGAAACTTCAGAAATCCATTGTGCAGAACAAGCTGTTTTGTGGTCATTGATGTTTTGCTTGTGAGAATGGTGGAGATGATGACTGTGTTCTCTGCTGTAGTGGGAAGGATACTTAGAAGAGAGAGGAGATTTAGAAGACAGCAGCCTGTCTTACAGTTACCATACTCCTAGGATTTGGCCTCTGTTTCATAAATACACAGTAAGTGCTGTATAATAAAGGCCAACATTGTATGAGTAGCAGTTTTGCTGCTAGTCCTTTCCATACAGGGGCATTTATTTTCTGTGTAGAAATGGCAAATAGATTGAGAGTGGCCGTTCTCCATGCATAGATGTGGAAATTCCCTTTAGGGGAGAAAACATCTTTAGGAACAGCCTCTCTTCAAGACATGAGATAGGGACTTGCAGGTATTCCTTCTGTAGCATTGCTTTTATTGTCATTTAAAACCAACAACAACCTTGGGGTTTATTTTGCAAGAAATGTTAAGGCACTCTCTGTTCTCTCCTTTTATTTCCTGGTGGCTTGCAGAACAGCTTTGCTTGTGTTCAGAAATGATCTCTAGCCTGCAGGGGCTGGCATGATGTGAGCTTTTGGTGTGAGTTCGTCTTACGGAAGTCTGGAACCCTGCATTCCTTTTTGGGTATTAGTGAAGTCCAGACCAAGATGGTCTGATTAGGGGCCTGACCAGCAGAACTGAGCAAGTTGTCACTAAATCTCACTCTAAACTGTTTTGTGAAGGGTGAGGATTGCGGATTGGAGGGAAAGTGCATGGTCTCCCACCAATCGCTGTTCTGTCTTTCTGGATCTGAGCAGTTTTGTTGCAGAACATTGTAAAAACACGTGTGGAGTTTGTGTGGGGAATGAAATGTGGTTTTTGGATGAGGTTGAGGTTGTAGTTTTCCTCTGTATTTTTGAATCAACTGTGGTGCCAATTTCCTCATTCTTGGTGATTGCATATTGACAAACTGCTATAAAACAGGATGTCACAATGGCTCTTCATTTCCATTTTGGTTCTTCCTCCCTTGGGAGAGCATATTGTTTTCTGCTTCCTATTGAGAAAACTGCATTCCATAGAAGAAATTAGAAAAAAAACAAACCCACAAATATTTTCGTGTTATTTTTCCTGGTGAGGCTCCAATAATCACTTATTTCTGTGGCAACACTTGTGCTAATTATGATCATTCAGGAAAAATTTCTTCATCAAGGACATCTGTAGTGCAAGGAGCTGGGGGGTACCCCTCTCTGAAGAATGTCTCCTGCACAGCCCTGGAATGAAAATTCAAAGATTGAGTTACCTCTTTTTTTTTTAATAATTTTTTTTATTTTGACAGTAATTGTTCAGAAACAGTTCTTAAATATTTGATATTATCAATGTTTCTGATTAAAATTTATAAGTATTTGTAAGACTCAAAGGTTTATCATGTTATTAAATTATGAAAGATGGCTTATTAGAATAAATTAACATTTATGGTTCTGTCTTTCACACCTTTGGGGAAGTGTGGGGGAAAGATTCCATGTGTATTTTTGTTATAAAATGCTAAAAATTAATGCTATTCAGAGTAGTGATCTTCGGAGACCAGTTTCTGTAGTGTATAGAAGTTAAACATCACTGGATAGAATGTTTTTAATTCTAATCTTGAGATGGTGTAACTTTATGATAAAAAGCCATGAACTCGCCTTGTATTTTTTATGACCATCTTTTATATCCCTGTGAAGTAATTTTAATTTTTTACTGCTGGAAACATTTAATTATTAACTGCTTTACCTATTTTTTCATAACATTTTGAATAATGTAACTTTGTGTGATGTGTACTGGTTTTGCTAATGGTTTTAGCTTTTCTTAGCTTTTACATGCAGACACTTAGCTTTTCATAGCTGGAAGATTTGCAGTGTGTATGTTTGTTGTGAAGCACTGTATGACTTGGGGGATTTGTATCGTAGAAGTTCTGCTACTAAAAATCAGTTCATCTGGAAGCTGAACCATGCAGCGCTTGCTACCTGCTGCAGCTCACTTTGGTCAAGGAATTTTTTATTGTTACATCCAGGTATTGTCAGAATGAATGTTATTTGTCCAAGCCTCTTGCTGAGACTTTGGACATCCATGAACAGGTTCGGCATGGTACTTAGGGACCTGGTTCTGTGGTGAATGTAGCAGTGCTGGGTTTGTGGTTGGACTCAGTCAATGATCTTAAAGGTCTTTTCCAACCTAAATGACACTATAAAAGAGGATTTTCCCTGGTCGGGGTAGAACACACTGATATTTTTTACTATTATCCCTTCTTAGGGTACCGAATATATGTCTGTCTTTACCTTTCCTCTTTCCCAAAAATCCTCCTCCTGTGAAAGTGCACAGGATGCAATTACTGAAAGTGTGTGGGGGGGGGGCTGTCTTGTAAAAATATGTTTTCACATGGAGATGATTCTTTTTACAGCTATATGTTTTAAATAACTGTTGGATATTGATATAATGTTTTTGGGAGTGTAAGTCTGAAGGAAGAAAAGCAATAAAGCTCTTTGAGATGTGGTACAGAAGTTGTTTTTGTTCATTAATTTGGTTTTGTACCACAGCCTAAAGATTGACCAGATTAGAAGTTTAAACAGTTTTAAATTTTAAAACATACATATTTATAATCTACTCAAATGTATTTATACTTTATTTATTAAAATGGTTTGTAACCAAATTATACCTCAATGAAACAAGGTTCATTTGTGAATTATTGATGTATATATTGTACTGGCAATGAAGTAGTATGTCATGTTGTTTGCTCATAATATCACAAAATTGCCAGAGATGTTAATGATGCTTCTGTAGAATCCCTCATATTCTTGTGTATGTTCTCCCTGATCAGTTTGTGTCACCCCTCAGTCCCATGTGATAAGTAAGTTTAACTTATCACATTTGGGAACACTAGTTGTTTAAATAAATTTCTTTAAATTTCACAGATCAACAACATCAGTCTTTTTTAAACACTTAATAAAAAACCCCCAAAACTGTAAAAATCAGACCTTGAGAAGAACTAAGCCAGCTTTTTAAATTCTTGATCTTTTGAGAAAGGTTATTTACAAACTGATCAGTCACGAATGAGTCTTCAGTGGTGATTAAGTGTGCAGGATAGAGTGCTAATCCCAGAAAGCAGTGATTTGTGGCTGATCAGCTGATAATAGATGTTTTGTGACACTGGCTAAGCTGGCTGATACTCCTGCTGAGGTTTGTCCAGGATGTGGATGCTCCTTGACTTTTACGTGGCATTACTAGAATAAGAACTAGTTTGGTATATTGCAGTAGCGTCAACACTGAACATTTTTAAAAATGCCCAAGAAAGTGCTCAGTTTGCAATTAGGAAGAATGTGCCCCTGGTAAGAACCTGTAGGAAGCCCAGGCTATTTCTCAGCCTTGCTCTTCCTACCTTTCTCCCCTTAAAAAAACCCAGCCAATTTATAGTTACCTACCTGGAAAAATGATGTCTGAAATTAGATGCATTTACCTGCAGTTGAATTTTACTTCTATTTGCCTTCTGACCATCGGAACTTAAACTGGAAGCAAAGCATGAATTTTAATGAGGTGTTGAGTATCTTTGTGGAATTATAGAATGGTTGAGTTTGGAAGAGGCCTCTGGACGTCATCTTGCCTGACCCCTTTTGTGAAGCCTGACTGCCTAGAGTGGTTGCGTAGGACACGTCCAGATGGTCAGAAGGCAAACAGAAGTACCTCAAAGGATGGAGACTCCAGAACCGCTCTGGGCAATTTATGTTAGTGCATGGTCACCCTCACAGTAAAAAAGTGTTTCATCGTGTTCAGGTGGACCCCTTCTGTATTTGACTTTGTGGCCATTGGCTCTTGTCCTGTCACTGAGTGCCAGTGAAGAGAAGCTGCCTCCTTTGTCCTTCAGTGCTTTTCAGGTATTGATAACTCCTCTGAGCCTTTTCTTCTCTAGGCTGACAATCGCAGCTCTTTCAGCCTGTCCTTACACAAGAGATGCTCCAGTCCCCTCATTGTCTTTGCGGCCCTTTGCTGGACTCTGTGCAGTATGTCCATGAGTCTTTTGTACTGGGGAGCCTGGAACTGGACACAGAACTCCTCCAGGTGTGGACTTACCAGGGCTGCCCTCAACATGGCAACGTTGCATCAAAAGCTGTCCAGAGTACCCTGGAACCAGCCTGCCTTGCCTAGCACATACAAGTGTGCTTATGCCTTGAGTTAAATGTGGATGTGTGAGATTAAGCTCTGAATCAGCTTGAAGTGACACTTGATTGAAATTCCTTGTGCTCTTTTAGTCAGATCAAATCAGATGACACCACAGCCTATTGCAGTTTTGTCTTATGTAAAAATGCACTATGTTTCATCATTCAAATCAGTAATGTCAACAGGAATTAGTAATGAAATGTGAAGTGACCCAGGCAAAGAACTGTGGGCTTTTATGTGCCTCTTTTACCTCTGGGATGCTATTCTTAAATTCTACCTAGATACCTATAATTAAACAATCCTGAACTCAGGTTGACCTGGCAGGTATAGCTGTATAACATGCCTGCTGGGTGCATGAAACACCAGGCCCTCTTCATGTTGCTCGTTGTTTCTGCTGAACTTCAAATCTCCTGTTCCATATTTTTCTTCTAAATTGCGCTTTTGTAGAAGTAGTTCAGTTATAGTTGTTTCATACTGTCACATGAGATACACCTGACTGTGAGAGTGACTCCAGTCTGTTTTGTCTGAGACTAAACAGCTAAGAGGTGAAAGGAAAAGCTTCTTATACTGCATCTCATCTGTAACTGCCCATGTTAATTCTTTCTTTCTGTTCTAGTCCAAATTTAAGCAGACCAGCTGTACA